>JARFOD010005578.1:0-25399 GCA_031763545.1 Mopalia muscosa | reverse complement strand
CCACGACATCACCATCTTTAAAAAAACTGAAATAAAAAAAAATAACCGTTTTTTTTAAATGACCATACTATACTGAGACTATATAGAACGTGATGAATGAAATAAGCGGCTTGGTCCATTTTATTTGATTGGCGTTTTACGTCGTGATTAAGACTATTTTTATCAAGGAGTTAAGGATATCACCCTTTATACGCCGCCAGGCAACTACCAAAGAACAAGACATGGAAATCACAAGATGCAAAATCGAAGGCACAAGTGACAGCCGATAGGCTTGTTTATGCCCCTTGGCTCCGAGAGCGCATGTGAAATCAACTGTTCCATGTATTTGTCCCCTTCTTTTTTTTTAAGAACCCTATTTGTCGTAGTGGTTTCAAACAGAACCATCCTCTTTTCTAAAGAACCCTCAAAGAACCATTATTTCTCAAAGCGAAGGCATGCCAGCGAATACATGTTACTATTCTCAGAAGACGGCGTATTTTTTTTTTTTTTAAGACGTATTAATATACAAGTTGATATGAGTTATTGCCATCCTCCCAAAGTTAGTCAAATATACTGTTATAACAATGCTTGTACAGATCATGCTAATATTTGTTAAGTGTAATCTGGACAACTGATTCTAATGGCAAACATGTATGTGCAATCTTGTTCGGACTTCATTATAGAACGAAACTTCCGCGGCAGGGATAGAAGAGAAAATGTTTTATTTAAACCATATACTTACATAGTTGATATTAACATAGTACGGACATGGTTTAAATGTAATCTTGGAAGTTAATCTGAAATACTCATTCATGTGTAATGGTTCGCGAGTATAGAGAATGTAAAGAATGCATTTTAATTTATAAAGATCATTCGATCGGAAGCAGACGGTCTTACTGGATATAGTTTGATAGCCGTTTGACCCGAGCCACTGTTCAGGTAACGGGCTATGAAATAATTTCATAGGCTGTACCCCAATACCCTAAACCTGATAGCCCACTACAGGGCTTTAAAAGGGTATAAAAACGTAGATAAATCGAGTGCAGCGGGTACTGTTTGTTCTGATATAGTAAGTGGCTACGCTGGGCTCGTGACGGCTTACTTTGATCTGAATACGTTATATCAAGGCACGCGACAATCACGCGCCCAGCTTTAGTTCCCATTTCACTCAATTTATTCATATGTGGCCCTTTTTTTGGAGTGGCTTTGCTATCATATCCCCAGGCTGAGCTGTTACACCTGCCTGTATTGACTGGCGGTTGCACCCAGGTATTCAATCCTCTATATCCGACCTATCTACAGTCATATACTCCAACTGAATTACCTCTTTTCAGTTTATGCTGTGAAGCGCCAAATTTGAGTAGCCGTCCACATGGCGTGTTCAGATACCGTCTACTGATATGCAAATATATGCCCGCATCTCTATGGCTTTATAGTGAATAGTAATATCAGAAGAAAAAAAAAATAGAGGTACTGAAAAAGAATTGAAGCTGCTTAGGTAAAGAAAATTAGCTTTGCAAAGATTAGAAAAAGTTTCATTAGTGATGAACTGGGCAAGCAGGTGGAAGCTAGAGGTTAGCTATTTTAGTCACTCAGCTGACAGCTGTCGTATGTAGCATGATACATTGTGCATTCAAAAGACTTTGCTCACCCTGTTGTTTAATGGCCTTGTAAGTTGATGTTATTAACTAAGTTTGTCGTCAAAAAAAGTAAACTGCACAAGCGACTCGCGTGCGCTAGGTGACTATAAGGATACAGGCAATAGACTTTCTGCCAACTTTTACCGAAAAGTTGGATAACAACAGCAGTTTTGATCATCTTTAATAACACAAAGACAAAAACAATAAATCTAACTTACTTGTTTTGAAAGCACCTTTAAACAGAGTTTCAAGACAGCAAAATGTCTAATTATGTTGGCCGATAATATATGTATAAAAGTATTTATACATTCTAATTTATGCTTGACACCATTTGTACATTCTGATTTGTATTTTGTACAGTATGATTTATGCATAGCATCATTTAGAACATTCCGGTTTTTATATGATAACGTTGTGTACGTTTTGATTTATGTATCGCACAATTCTATAGATTTTAGGTTTTCGTATCTGTTCGCATTCATGTATATATATGACTGTATGTTGGAGAGTACCATTTATGTGGGAAACTATATAGACAGTCAGATTGATGTGGGACACTATTTTGGACAGTCATATATATGTGGGCGTGGGACAGTCCATCCATGCATGACAGTATTTGAGAAAGTTCCATCCATGTATTACAGTATTTTAGAAAGTTCCATCCATGCATGACAGTATTTTAGAAAGTACCATCCATGTATGACAGTATTTTAGAAAGTTCCATCCATGTATGACAGTATTTTAGAAAGTACCATCCATGCATGACAGTATTTTAGAAAGTTCCATCCATGTATGTCAGTATTTTAGGAAGTTCCATCCATGTATGACAGTATTTGAGAAAGTTCCATCCATGTATGACAGTATTTTAGAAAGTTCCATCCATGTATGACAGTATTTTAGAAAGTTCCATCCATGTATGACAGTATTTTAGAAAGTACCATCCATGTATGACAGTATTTGAGAAAGTTCCATCCATGTATGACCGTATTTAAGAAAGTTCCATCCATGTATGACAGTATTTTAGAAAGTTCAATCCATGTATGACAGTATTTGAGAAAGTTCCATCCATGTATGACAATATTTAAGAAAGTTCCATCCATGTATGACAGTATTTTAGAAAGTACCATTCATGTATGACAGTCTTTTAGAAAGTTCCATTCATGTATGACAGTATTTTAGAAAGTTCCATCCATGTATGACAGTATTTGAGAAAGTTCCATCCATGTATGACAGTATTTAAGAAAGTTCCATCCATGTATGACAGTATTTTAGAAAGTTCCATCCATGTATGACAGTATTTTAGAAAGTACCATTCATGTATGACAGTATTTTAGAAAGTACCATTCATGTATGACAGTATTTTAGAAAGTTCCATCCAAGGATGGCAGTAGATTTTAGAAAGTACCATCCATGTATGACAGTATTTTAGAAAGTACCATCGATGTATGATAGTATTTTAGAAAGTTCCATCCATGTATGGCAGTATTTTAGAAAGTTCCATCCATGTATGGCAGTATTTTAGAAAGTACCACCCGTGTATTACTGTATTTTGGAGAGTTCGATTAATGTATGGCAGTATCGAAAATTGGTTGGGAATACCACGCTTTAGTTATTGCAGTTTAATTAAATCCGAATACAAATTGCTTGGTGATTGTAGTTTTAGTGCAGAGGTTGACTACACTCAGTTTTGGCGCGGAATTCGAAACAAGTCAGTGAAAGGGGTGCCACAAATATTTGCTGGTACTTTGTACATTGAGAAATGTAGAAATTGATCTGTATTTTATATATATGACGGTCATTACCTTCTCCCGAGATGCATGTAGTTTAACTAAAACAACTCGAGAATAAGATCTTGTAGAAGCTTGTCTTTGAAATCTATCGAGAACATGTATTGAGTAATCGGTATATATTAATCGACATCCCTGTACAAGGGTGATTTATTTTTAGAAACATTTTGTGACCAAAATAAGTGACCACTGATCAATCAATCACCCGATTGTCATTGAATCACCCGCTCGATATATGTCAAGTTAAATGAATAAGATGTGTTTTTTATAAGCCCTTAAATGGCGACGATGTTGTGTAGCGAACATCAGCCACGCGTAAAGACTAATGTTAACTATACAAAGGGCCACAAAAGATAAAAGTTAAATTTGGAAGAAGTCAAAGCATGGCTTGCTTAATACTAGGTCTTAGTTTGGGAGATTGTCTCTTGGGTGCGCGTGGGCACGTGTATGAAATAATAGCAACAGACAATCGGTCAAACTCTCCACTTTAAGATGTACAATTCATGCTTATACTTAAGGGAACGCGTCATTTGTGATAAAAGATAGCTCGAGTGTATTATATAAGATTCCATTCTGCTAGATTAAACAGGATAAGCTATTTGGCGTGTGGCCGAGGCTTTTCTCAAACAATATCACCTTGTTGGTGATAGATCAGGCGTGTTCTTTCAGGGAGCCCAACCATTGATACCCCTTCCTCACCTACTCGCTCTTTACCACGAAACCGGTATATGCGTTTGTTAGCTCCATTGTCAGCCTGTAAGCTGTGAAGTTACCGCCACACCTGCGACCCTTGTATATCTACCCCTGTATTTATCAGGTTTCCGTTAGCTTACTTCAAAAGAAGCCTGAAAAAAGAGACCAGCGCCCACATTACAAGGTATTCAAGCTTTCTGAGTTGCCTGAAATTGTGGTTGAGTTGTTATACGAAATTTGACTAATCAGACAAAGGTCAAAGCACGAGTGTATATAAAAGGTAAAAACACCAGCTGGTGTATCTATTCCTTAGTAAGCCCTTCGTACCTGGAGAACTTCTAATACGACCAAAAACTTGTAAAGTATAACGAGGGACTTTACTCGAGTCTTTCATATATCAATGCCTCTTTATTGACTTCAAATCGCACAAAAATTCTATAAAAGTCCGTCTATCATATTCATAAGTTTATATTAACCTATAATTGTTAATCAAATATGTTTTAGAATTATGTAGGCGTTTAGATGGCTTATAACTTACACAGTTATACTTTTTTTCAAACTTCTATTAAAAGGCAGACATAAGTTGAACTCGGTAGATATTATTTCGACTAGAGTTTAAACCAATAAGTTGAACTCAGTAGATATTATTTCGACTAGAGTTTAAACCAATAAGTTGAACTCGGTAGATATTATTTCGACTAGAGTTTAAACCAATAAGTTCCAAAACAAAAAGTAAGTAGGTATATTTAAAGGCGAATTAAAATATTTTTCGCCAGTAAAAATAATTTAAACTTAATTTGACATCAAATTAACTAAAATAAAAATACTTTAACTCATTTTATTATGTTTTACTGAGGTAGAAAAACAAATATAAATGTTCAATCATGTCGCTTATAAGCCACTGGATGCCTCGTTTTTTTTTTCTACTATTAACGTGAAATAACCTTTCGAACTGATTGATACAAATAACATGTACAGACCTATTTCAGTGTTTTAACGCTTTTCTTAACGTTAGGTATGTTACTCTATAGTGCTAAAAAAAATACAGCATAAGTCTTAGAAGTTGCTACGTTCCGACAGAGTGTTTATTATTTTGATAATTTCCTAAACAGAATTAAAAAGAAATAATATACAATGTATAATACAATTTTACTGAATCCACATTGATTTCTAACATGGATTAATTTACACTTCACATTGACATTTCAGTTTAGGACGGACCGACCGTATATATACAGCCATCATGTCCCCCGGAGTCGGATTTCTCTTCTTATACATGTGATCAATATAGTCTGGGGCACTCTTAAAAATAATATTTCTCCCTTTCTTATTATATCAAAGAACCGTTTTTGTCACAATGTTTCCACATAGAACAATCTTTTTTTATCTAAAGAACCCTCAAATAACTATTATTTCTAAGAGTGTGGATAAAACTCCAATTTTGAGCATAGAGTGGTCGCAAAATATAAACTTGGCCCTGTCGTATTTTTCTTATTTGCAGGTGTTTATTTAAGAATTCCTGAAGGGAATTTTGTCAGTCAATTGTGATCAGTGGTTATTATTTTTAATGGCCCAAAATTTTGCTCTCGTTAAAAAATTCGTGCCATACTCAAGTATATTTTGAAGACTATTGAATAATATATTATGTATATATAATTTGATGTTAAAGAGACTGACTGGCTGATTCATCAGGACTATCTAAGGTAGTTATTTGTCGAATTACAGATTAGGTTTCCAGACAATCAATTAAGTATATGGTTTCATTGATAGATTAATCATTTAAACGAGGTATTCTTGTGCACATGTCATATATGCGGGATAAAGCCTATAGACATCTTCCTGGAGTGGATTTCTCGTTCTTCTCCACCTTCCAGGACTCTACCCAATGTGACAAGAATACAGCTTGTTAACATTATATAAGCATATCGCGTATAGGAGTATTACAGTGCAAAGGTGCAAATGGAGTCGATATGTCAAGGAGGAGATGTAGAGATGTATCTGTTACCAATGAGATTGATTTACCTGTGTCATCCGCGTCAGGTAGATCAGGTGTAACCAGAGCCTCATTACCACCTGGTGAGGAATGGACTGATTGTACAGAATACATGTTCCATAGACGTGCCCATATAGTCATAGAAAAAAATTTCTGTGGACATTTACTTATTTTGCAATATTTTTCGAAATAATGATTGGATTTTCATCACAGTGTCATATTTGTAATCTTGAGTAATTAACCTTTCCAAAAATATATACATATGCATAATACAGATTTATGTTTGTCTACATATTTTACTAAATACAACAGTTTTTCTGAAAATCGACCAAGGGGTCCAGCAAGACCTAACGGTTCTTTGTCGAATGGCATCGTTTCATCAAATATTCGTTATACATGTTCAATATGGCCTCCATTAAAACAATTTTATTATCTCATTACTGCTGGTGCTTTTCACTATCCTTGTTCATTATGACACTCATAAAACAAACCTATTTACACCTTACCGCTGGTGATTTTTACTATCCATGTTCAATATATTGATTGATTGATTGATTGATTGATTGATTGACTTTTATTGACGTGAGCAAACTTTTGCACCTGGTCATAACAAAGATACATGGCAGTGACCATATGGGGCTAAACAGACAGTAATAACATAGCTTTACGTAATTCAAATATAGCCTCAGATGAAACAAAAATTACTGCTGGCGATTTGGTGCCTAACTCTGAGGGCCGTGGGTTTGATTCCCGGAAGGGTTTCAATCGGGAAAATCTGTTAACATTTTGAAAACCCTTTACACAAAATAACGACAATATTGAACGTATTCGTGGTAAGAATATTTAAACTGCTGATTATAAATAATTCAAGTTTCGCTTAAATATAGGGTTGATGGTGAATGCTTTTCGCGATTGTTTTGGTCTCACTTCTCATCTTTGAAGGAAACACAAACTGTTTAAATAATAATCATTACTACATCATACAAATCAATGACTAGCGATCAAATTTAATTACAACTGAAAAATAAACAGAATTGTTGGAATAGAAGTGGATTTAATTACACCCCTTCGCTAATGACAATTCCATAGATTGACTTCAAACCCCAAACTCGTTAATCGGGATTAAGTTTTACGTAATGCAACCCCTGGAACAACACAGTTGTGAATGGTCGCTGTTAAATCACCCTGGGCCATTATCTCACATTATTGCCCCGTCACGCCCATTGCGGCGACTTGAAAGCATCTCCGGTGAATACTGGGTCGATGAAGAGGATGGCGTTATAACCATGATCTAGTGTAAAGTGTCACAAAGTTTGAATCGTAAATCAAACCACTTCAGGAGACTCAGAACCACAAGGGGTGAATTTATCAGAATGTCACTGACGACTGTGGTGTTGTCTTGTCACTCTACTCACCTAACATTAACACTTGGGCAGAGAAGAAGGCGTGGTGTTACCTTTGCATCAACACGGGGGGCACGATCTGGCAGTAATTGCAATAAGCGTAGAAAATTGGGTTTTACAAGAGACAATACCTCATTACAGTCACCCATTCAACATATTATAATTTATCCGGATTTGATATTTCACAGCAGGTCTTTTCCGTGCCGATTTAACAAACACAGCAGGCAACTAACAATGAATGACACCGGCAATCTATTGACCAATAACAAATGAGTTAATGCCCTCAGTAAAAGGAATTATAGAAATGGCATTAAAACGTATTGTTGTGTTTTATCGCATTAATAGGATAAGCTTACCTATGAAAGCCGATTACCTGTGTCACTTCCAAACATCCATACTAATTGGCACACCACAAGTAGTCCCATCTTAACTGGCAGGCAATTGTTGTAATTGGGTTTCAATGAATTCATATAAATAAACAGTAAATGTAAATCTTGTCTATGCCATTTTTTTCTGTGATTAGTACATACTTTATCCCAGGTATATCTAACTGGCCCATCCGGATGTAGAGACAAATTACCATCTTTTACAGATGTGTAGTTTCTTGGAGAAAGTATACAATTCACCAATACAATCTCTAAGCTGTCGTCTTTTTCAAAACCTATTGTTTTATTGTACGATATTTAGAATGTATTTGCAATAAAGATATTATTTATTCCAGAAGTACCATAGGGTGTAAAACTAAGAGGAGCTTTGACCATATATGGAATTGCTTTCCTTTGAAAGGTATTCTGAATCATTAAACCCTCAGTATTTAATAGGACTGGTGACGCACATGGTGATACATTTCAACTGTTCACTTTGTGTCCGATTGCAAGCTATTAGTTAGTCATTTTGGTTTCTATTATACAGCATGGTATGACTGCTATATTTGACTGCAATATGAATGGGTATGTCTTTGAGATGTTGCGTGTTAGTTGTAATCAATATTCGCGATATCAACAGTTAATACTGCGAGAAATGGAATCAACAACGTTACCAGTCTATACATGATATATTTTGAATAAACGAAGAGAGAAAAAAAAAATTAGCTTGCCCTCATCTAACACTTTACCGAATGAGCTTCAGAGGCTATATGCAATAATGTAGCTGACGGAATCGGGAATGTTCTTGTCACAAGTTTCGCAAAACGATCTTATAGCTTACGATGAACGTAACTGCCAACGGCAACACGGCCTTCAGTACTGGTCATCACACGGTAACGTAACGGTAATGGGCTTAGATTGCTTAGTGAAACGATCTGGACACACTTTCACTAACCTTCGTAAGACAAATTGTTATGGTAAATAACGTTATCCTTGGACCCGATACTTATGACAAGTCATCAGAACAGTCCTTATTGAAAAGGAATTGATGGCTATATATATTTTAGGCTCTGTCACAGAAGGCCTCAAGGTTTTTCAAACAAATCAATCACTTTCCCAGAGGGATGTCGACAAAAAATATATTGTTTATATCTAAATGATAAAAATGTAGAATTCCATCGCTTGTCAACGTGTCATTATTCACTGACTTAAAATATGAACAGCTTTATTAGACTTAGACCTTGTGTCGCAACGGTGTTGCCATATAGGCTTATTTATTTCTGGTTATACATATAACGTTTAAGACATTTGTAACAATTTTAGGAAACATTTATTATCATTCGTCGTCTTAGCGGCAAAGTGGCCGGGAGGATTATAGCAGGGAATTCTGATATTTATACATACTTCAAAAGTACTATAAGGCTACATGTAATGGAATATTTGGCCAAAGCAGTCACGAAAGCAATAGGTTTATATGTGTCAAACGTTCACGAGGGGCCCTCTGGCTAAGGGTAGTATATAATTGAACGTGCTGTCAGCTATAGCGGAACATTTCGTTTCCAACAGATACATCATATTATGATTGTGTTGCTCTCATCGGAATAACACTGCCGTCATCAATCGATCAATCAATACTACGCGGGGGTATATTTACTTTAAATTGATAAATATTCCTTGCGCTTTAGAAACCAGATAGATTTGATATCAGGCAGCCATTATATATAGCAGCCTGAGCATTACAGGTGGTATCAATGGGAATCCTTAATCGATACTCTACATTACTGACACTTCCGGGTTCAGTCTTATATGAAGTCTTAATAGGACACAATATGAGATACCCGCTGACAAGGATTGTCAACAGGTGTGTCGTTTATGTCTTCTTTCTTTTTGGTTTTCCTTCGTGAATACTTGAGGCCGTGTATCACTAATACCACAACAAGAATATTTCACTATTTTCGTTATTTTGGAATAACACTTCCTTAGTTAGAACATATACCTGTTCAGAAAATGTTGTAGGTTGAAACCCGTCCGGGATTCGAACCCACGATCCTTAGAGTTAGGCACCGAATCGCCAGCTGAAATACAGGCTATACCTAGACCACTCGGCCAGCCGGCCTTCTTCAAAAATCACTATATGTTCCAGTTCTTGATCGTATTTGATCCTTGTTACACATTATATATGAAATAATCGCGAACATTATATGGTGTACAACATTTCACAAAATTGGTGACAATTGATAAAGGGATAAAACAAATTATGACAGAAAAGTTCCGTAAGTAAGATATACAATGGTGATAATAACTGAACTGTGTTATAAGTGTGAGTCTGGCGCATCCCAAACCTTTCATATATAAAATCTGCAGTTTTGCATAAAACGCCTAATTATTTATAAGATACTTTTTCATCTGAAACGTGATTTGTAATATGGTTTAATGTACATTTCACGGAGAGAAGAATAAAAGTGACACATCAGCGATATTGATAGTCTACGATTAGTGGAAATCACTCAAGAAACCTCGTAAAAACCAACCCGTAAATTCCAGTAAGTGCAAAAACAATTATCAATAGGTCTAACAACTCAAAATCCGTTTGTGCCGGATAGAAACATCGACGTTCAACAGTCTTTTAAACAAATTTGTAACCATCTGAAATAAAACAGAGACTGATTGATTGATTGATTGATCGGCCGATAGGTCGCTCACGGGTTGGTTGGTTTGTAACCTAGATGCCGGTTCGGTCGTGTTTGCCTGGCTGGACTTGTTGAAAGTTTGATTCTTATTTTTGTAGATGATTGAACACGACCAGTCCACAAACAGTTGATCTGATGAAATGGACAGAAACGCAACAGATCGACGGGTACATCTGCACTAATCACTGCGATAAAAAGCAAAACAATCCGTGAATGTTAAGACGTGCTCCAAGGCTATATTTCTTCTATTTATGGCCTACTCTGCGTTGAAAGAAGGCTTACGCGTATGGAAGAGATCTTTTATCATGACAGCGGACTCGCAATACACATAAAGTAGAACTGTGTCTAGAATCTATATAAGGTAAAGCCTGAAAATATCGCCGATCTTATAACAAATATATAAGCATTAACAGCATTTAACAGTTTGGATCTCACGCGTGACATACTTTAAAACCTCTATTTCCACTGATATGTCTTGTAAAATACACAAGTTATATAATCCCGAAAACAGATAATTTTATTTAATTATTCCAGGAAATATAAGGTAAGCACAGGCAGAGATATTAGCGGGAATGGAGATCAGAAGGTACATGGCCTATCTCAAGGTAATACTCTGTCTTTACGTATATTAGAGGACGATTTACTGTCCAGCATTATCGAAACACTTCACAAATTATATTTATGCTAGTGTTATTATTGTTGGAATACACCGCCGTCATATAAGTGAAATGACATTAAGAACGGCGTAAAACACAAATCAATCAATTAAGTAGTAATAATATTGGTGATTTTAATAAGCTATGACAGATATTTTATCCGACGCTATCATTGGGATGATAAAAAATTATTAAGTTTCAAAACGTCTCTATATTCGTTATTACACGTATTGTGTGTATAATTTGAATGTGCATACAGCGATGAAAGTCCAGTCTACAAACTGACGTAAAAACAGTTCTGACAATATGGTTACAAGGGCCTAGGAGATGACAGCAAACTTGGCCAACTCTCTGCCTAGGTAAGGTACAGAAAGACGCCGTGTTTGTGTTGGTTTTCTCCGGTAATCCGTGGACTTTCGCATAATCACACATTGGCGCAAACACAGCGAGGAGACGTCACCGCGTACATGATATAACCACAGCAGTGCCAGGCGACCACTTACACCTTCTATCTACATTATTGTTGACTGGTCAGTAGGTAAACATCCGATTCGACCTTCCACGTGATGAAAATTTCAGATGTTCCTCTTTTTGTTTCGTCAATTTTTAAAATAGCTTGAAAATCTGGTTTGATGTTAACATTCAGTCTCAATAACATCGAAGAAGAGTTAGCGAGATAACTTAACATAGCAGTAATAGTCATATATCTATAAATGATTTCGACGTTACCCTGATAGAAAAAAAGTTTAACGCATTTTAAAATGAACGGTTAGAATCTCTGCAGATTAGGTGTATATGCGCTTACTTATCCTTCTTCAAGGTAGGCCTACTGTTCATCAGGTATATGAGAAAGTCCCACGTGGGTAGTTTTTACAAGGTTTCCTCCCGGTTTTACACCGTAATTCACAAAGGAAAGTGTGAAGTGGATACTCGGTGGATACATAAGTGAAATACCCTTGAGTACAACGTTAAACGCCAACCAAAGAAACCAGTTTAAAAAATGCGTATACATATTATTATTCCATGGTAATCTTATACAATATGCAAAGTACAACGGTTCCCGTACGCTCCAATATGCAGCGGTTTTTACATATATTTACTATGGACTGTCCTTTTTAAATTACAGTTTATATATATTTTTAAAAACCCGCTGTATGTTATGAGCGTATGCATCCCACTGAAAGCCGCCCATGGTAAGTATATAATCACCGGACGTGCCACCAGCTTGCGAGTGACAAATATTGAAGACAACACGCACTTAAGTGTTCAATATTGAACAATGGTGTTAATAGAACCCATGTACGTTGTTATTTTTTTTTCCTTGAATCCTTGGTATTTAACTCCACACTGTATTAGCATACAGTGTGGAGTAAGATACCTTTCTCTTAAAGGTTGGTGGTGCTAGTGACAAGTTGAAGTCACTGTTCAATATTAACTGTTGTGTCGGCTCCGAAGTTGTCCGATCTTATATTCAAACGTCAGAGCAAAAGGACACCTGGCCCGGTACACCACCCAGCCTGCGGACACTTGGCCTGGTATGTCACCCAGTCACAGTGTACGAACACTAGACTTGACACCCTACCCAATAACAGTACACGGGCATTTGGCTTGGAATGCCATCCAGTCACGGTATACGAACACCAGCCCTGACACCCCACAAAGTCACAGAATACGGATAGCAGGCCTGACAAATCACCAATCACAGTGTGCGGACGCGAGACTTGACACCCTATCCACAGTTTGCGGACGTCAGACTCAATTGACATCCTATCCACAGTGTGCGGACGTCAGACTCCATTGACATCCTATCCACAGTGTGCTAACGTCAGACTCAATTGACATCCTATCCACAGTGTGCGGACGCCAGACTTGACATCCTACCCAGTAAAGTATACGAACACCTGCCTTGACACCGCACCCATAGTGTACGGACACCAGACTTGACATCCTACCCATTCAGAGGATATGGACATCTGATCTGATACCCAAACCAGTCACAGCTTACCGAAACAGCCACCCATTTACAGTATACGAACATGAGACCGGACACCATTCGCAGGATACGGACGTCAGACATGACACCATTAGCAGGAGACAAACGTCAGGCATGACACCATTCGCAGGATACAGACGTCAGACATGACACGATTCGCAGGATACGGACGTCAGATATGACACCATTCGCAGGATACGGACGTCAGACATGACACGATTCGCAGGATACGGACGTCAGACATGACACGATTCGCAGGATACATATGTCAGACATGATACCATTCGCAGGATACAGACTTCTGGTCTGATACTCAGACCAGTCACCGATTACGACACCTATCCCGATACCCCACCCAGTCATCAAGTCGTTGCTCGTATACTGTTTTCACCGAGCAGTCTGCCAAATACGAGCAACTATTTTTTTTCTTAACACAGCGTTAAGACAAGACAGCCTATTAAACTAATCGACCATCTTTATCAGCAGCATCCAACACATCAACTAATCAGACAATCAACTTGGCTTGGCTGTCAACTAATCAATCAAGAGGCCAATACATTTGTCAGCCAACCAAATCATTGACGCCAGTGGATATATTTCACCGATATTTATAAGATGATTTACTTCACACAGATTCTGTGACCTACATGCAGTAGGGACTGACGCTGGACTCTTATCGATTGATAGATGTTGTTTTTATCTAGGATGGACCGGTACAAGACGTTATGAAAGGTTCTTGGCATTAACCTAAAAAACACACATTTTCTGAGACTTCCTGATTGCAAGTTGACGTAGATTTAAACGAAACAAAAATATCCACCAATCATAGGGCTTGGTAAAAGGTTTTTGGTCAAACTATATCGCAGGAATTTTTTTAGCAAAACAAATTTAAAGGCCACAATTAATGAAATTTATTTATTTTCACGCAATGGTATTTTTGACGAGGTTTAATTACTCATATATACAAATAACACGTTTACTTCGTTCTTTTTCACGAAATTAATCTATTTCTCGAGTGTTTTTCCTCTTCTATATTTACCATAATTTGTTCATCGACAAGAGATTTCGTTTTACCTCACATTGTATGCCATATAGTTGTATTTAATACGCTACGTTTCACTCAAAAAAGTGGGGGGAAACAAATACAATGAACTGGACGTATTTAAAAGTCCGGTTTTATCTACATTTACACCGTATAGATGCATTAAAAATATACGACAGGTAAATCTGTCCCGCGGCCAGATGCTCGGAGCTAAACCTCCAAATTGGATAATGCCATAGACTTAAATAACTGTCAGTGGAATGACAACCGAGGTGTAATCAACCGTTTATAGTTGGCAGTTATGTATTCTTGGCATGTAGGTATTGATAAGTATTAGTTCAGACGGGAATTAAGACGACTCGTGGGGCTTTAGGGTTTATTTTAACGAGCCCGTCCCCTCAAACCAATGATTATACAGGTGTAATTATGTAGCACCCAAGGGCGCTAATTTTTGTCTATGGGTCTATTACTCTCTGAAATCGCAAGACATAGTCAAGCTTAATCTGAGACTCAAGTGTCAATAGTCTTTGCTGTACTGTTTGGTTCCGGAAAATAAAACCTTGCCTTCAAGTAATCATAGCGCAGCCCGGATGTCCATTTCCTAGCAGCGATTACTGTTAGTGAAAGTAACACCAACATCGTCTCTTAATTATAGCCTGTCACATTCTGTGTTTTTAAAGCGAGTCTAACGCTGTCAGAATATTGTTTAATTAGAGCGCTAACCACTACACACCCAATGCCGTAAAATCACGCGTTAAAAGCCCATGTAAACCATTGTCTCGTGGCAGCAAACATTTGACAAGTCGTGGGCCATATCAAACAGATACAATGACACCGTTCACGAAACTAGAGTACAGACAAATTGTCGGTGCAGAAAAACTTCCGACACTCGTAATTGGACAATTTTCTTTTAAAGGGGCCCGAAGTGTTTCCAAGTATCCTAGAAATGCTGAAGACACACGGTCGCGAATGCAATGTGTCTTCCGAAGTAACTTCTATTGCTGTCTATAGATGCTGGCTGTTCAAATCAATGAAAACAACTGAATCGAAACATTCGCGAAACTAAGGTGCAACGAGCAGTCATTACATTTGTACAGGAGTAGAAAGATTGATTGATTGATTGATTGATTGGTTGGTGTTTTACGCCGTGCTTTAGGGTATTTCACTTAAATGTCGGCGGTGTATTCCAACAGTAAATGACACTAGCACAACCAAGATGTGAAGTATTTCCACAATGTTGGAAAGTTACCCTTCATCCATAGCTAAATGAAGACAGCATTTCTACTCTTCAAACAAACTATCCTTAACGAGAGGGAAACAGGAGAAGAAAAGTGATTTTTCCTAACAAAAAAAGAGGGCATTATTAGAAGTTTCCAACCTGTTCTACACTAAACGGCATAACTGTGTATAATAAAATTTTGCAAGAATCGAAATTCAGTAGGTTCTATAAAGACACATTTCTGTCTTTAGGATACTCATTTCTCCAAATACTCTGAACACATAACGCCCAATACAGTGACTTAATCGATATAACACATACAGGGGGTGGTAAAAGAAACCCTATCAATATTAAATATTTTATGAGAATGTCTATTTTGTGACCACTATGTGTATTTTATTCTTTTCGAAAATCCTTTTCGAGTAATTGCCGACATTGAGTAGTTTTTCTGACCATTAAATGAATTGTCTCCGTTTATAAGACATCTTTCGAGCATTTTCTTTGTCTTTCCTGTTAATTTTGGCATCATTCAGAATTGAGCATTGAGCTTTTTGTGAAGTGTTACATGTGCACATGTTTGGCAAATAACAAATTATGTGTATATAATACTCCAAAAAAACACTCTGGTCTGCCAACTTTAAGGTGCGTGGCTTTAATAAGCCTACATTACTCAACAAATTATGCACCAATAGTTGTATGTGATATTTTAACAGGGTTTGTACGGAATTGAAAAGGTTTTGGAAAAACATGAAACTCAGTCCGTGCGAACCATGTTTGAAGAAAAGGTATGCCAGTTTAATTATAAAAAGGGTGTTAATATGCTCCTGGTTATCGCAGCCTTATGCAACTTTTATCAAGACTAGGCGCATACTAAACATCTGCCAATCCACATATGTAAACAATACTAAGAATAAACCGATATAAATATAGTGGATGAATTGCGTTTCGTCTTTTGTGATATTCGTTGGCATGGTCTTAACATATTGGGAACAAATTGTAAGGCGCATATTGTGTTATCATGCTACAGCTAGATCAACGATATTGAATTAATTACGTGTTAACACAGGTTAAGTAAAGCTGTTTCATTTATATTAAATCACCTAGCTAACATCTGAGTTTGATACATGTATCGTAAGTCTCTTCATACAATAAAAATGTTTCATTTAAACCTAAGTAACTAAATACAAACACTGATCGGTGACATGATCTTAAATGCGTATGCATTAATTTCATTATTTAAATGGCTTTATTTCACAAAGAATAAAAAAAATTCTGAAATCTAATTTTCATAAATGCCGGTTTGTATATAATATAAGTTAAAGTTATGTCAGCTGAAAATATAATCTTCCAGAAAAATTGTTTTTGGTATAATACGAAAAACGAAAAAACAAAACAAAAAACTGATTCTAAATTGCATTAAACACTTCAAAAACATAAGTACTACGTTACACAACCAATAAAACAAACAATTTGGCACATATACAAAGTATCTATTATCCAGGCTTCCTCATTTACTGAATCACAGAATTTTTTTACTTTTTGGCTAGCCTATGCAGATTAGTTTATTAAGGCACAGACGCAGACAATTCATATGAAATATTTCTTATTCTTGCACTATTCAGATGGTAAGGATCAATTTGAGTTAGAAGGCTTAAACAACGGCCTTTTTCTTACTTTGGGAAAACATAAATCAAACAAATAAAGACAGTTCTAATTGTGGCTCTGAACTCTAATTTCATTGCACGAAATAACTAAAATCGCTTCTCCGAGTTTCCTCACTTTCAGAGCTGTCGGGGCCTACGCGAACCCTGGACCCTCGTCTATTGGGTGGGAAAGTGCATCATCTTGCACCCCCATTGGGAAATTCCTGGCTACGCCACTGGTCCCATCCACTCAACATTACTGATTAAATATTTGATGAGTAAAATATTTCACAGAATTAAAATACACAACGATTTACATAGGTATAGAGGTCAATCACTCGTTTTTCGTAACAATATCACTGCAATATGTTGGTCAAAAGGTCATATATTTTATTTCAGATATAATATAAGAAGTAATCACTGCGAAGATATAGGCTACATTTTTGTTTCCTATAAAAGTGAAATCGAATTCACCGTTATACAAAATATGGCCTATGGCATAGCCGGCTCCACAAACGCGAGGGAGATTTTAGCGTTAAAAGGCACTTTGTATCATTATGGAAACATCCATTTAGGATGAATCCAGCTGATAAATTTGCAAGATATGACCTTCTAGATATGCGTAATAACATGTGAATGTACACTTATCATGCGTGTTTATCCCCAGTACAGAGAATTAACCCAGGAATAACAGATTCTTAAACGAGACTAAATGATTTGTTTACGTCAAACGGTGTAATCATACTGCAGTTGATATCGGAAGTCAATACCAGATTTATGACGATTAATAAGCTGCCCCAGACACTCTATGGTGATTCGAAGCACCAGCTGTATCAATATAGAACTGGGACATAGGGGCCTATTTATGTCCCGGAAAATAATGTCCGGGGATAATAAATGATAGCGTTAGCAAATCTAAAGTCGGCTATACAGAGTAGATTAATGGCGTCTGGAACAGAGGCTGGAGAATGTTCTCACATGTAACGATGGTAATTATTGTCAGAGTGGGTCTTTACAGATTCGCTCAGCCACCAATTTCCATCATCACTATTAATCAGAAAGCGTGAGAGCGTGCACGAAATGATCACCGTGGAGCTGGGAGTACTATCTACACGGTCAGTCTGCACGTGGCTGCACAATTACAACACAAAGTATGCGTACAATGATAACGCAATTAGCGACCATTTTAGACGGCGAACCGGAGATGAATTCAATGCAATTCACCTATGGGACTCTTTCAAAGAAAAGGACGGGAAACGAAATACAATACCTTTTACAAATCGCACATGTCAGTTAAGTTGTGCGTGTACTATAGAGCACTAATATCGCTACCTACATGTCACCATTTGCCAAAGTGCCACAGCGACGCTTTCTTGTGCTAATGTAATTTCCGTCTCTTTACACGAGAGTGATTTTGCATTTCCTCTTGACTACTTTTTACTCGTAACGTTATTTCAATAGCCCCGCTAAGAGCCCCACAGACACAATGTGTGTGGGTGCCATATTCACCTGCTTGGCGATCACACAGGTGACTGGTTGCGTAATAGGATATACAGAACATGTACACTGGTTCGTTGAGGATATTGAACATTGTAATTTCCGATAAACAACATGTCAGCCACCAGACGTTTTTTTTATCGTACCAGGAGACAGCTATTTAAAAAAACCGGTTTCCGGGAGTTGACAATATACCCTACAGAACAGGGCCTCAATACACTATAATATTTTAATTACATACTTCATGTCCATTATGAAACTCATTGACGTCGGAAAAAGTGTCAAGGCATTTTCCAGGCGTCATATTTGTCCCCAGGGACGATATGGTCATTTTCTTCCTTGCGATCAGCACTAATGAAGCCAGACAGAATATCAGGTTTCACCTAAAAAAAATAAAAAATTTGAAAGTATTTAAAAACAAATGACCTTTGCGAAAAAGAATTTTAAAAGAAAGCTCCCAATAAAATGTTACAATTATCTGCTATTGGGAAACAGTCTAGTTGCATGACAAATTCCCATTAGATTCTTTGAGAGGCTATTGGTAGGATAGAATTGACAACATGCATGATAATCATGACCATCAATAACGCTAAATGGGCCAGCAAACTGGTGCAAGAGTGATTTGTAGATATTGTTTATTTTACAAAGCGTGGTTGTTCGACTACAAAAGCGAAATAAAGCAAACATAAACTTTATAGGAAGAGAAATAAACGCCATATATTAAACGATGTTTAGTTGCCCAATTTATTCAGACTATCTCCATTAGCGATGAGAATTGAACAGGACTCCTGACATGTTCGCCTCCAATTACCGGTAGAAATGACTGCAGACAAAGTCATCGATCTTTTGTTCAGCACAACTAAAACCAGTGATTTTCTCAGCTAAGTAAACGAGATAGGTAATCTACGTCCGTCAACGTCATCGGGAGAAGACAGCGAAATCGAGCATAAACGGAACTGTAATCTAGCAGTTATCGATCTGTAGATTCCACATCGACCTGACCTCGTAAACACCACCACCAACAACAACAACTCTTTCACACTTGACGATATAGAATAAGTCACGATCCAATTCATATCGATACTCACTACCTGTAAATCGTTTATTACCTTTACTTACGCAAGGTTTAAATCTGACAGAATCACATTAATTTTTTTATGATTGATTGGTTTCTTTTCATCGCGATAGGGACAACTTGTGAATTGAGATTCATTGAAACAAAATGAATTTCCTTTTATCCTAGTTAAAGGTATATACTTGCAGGACGGAATCGATACACATGCATTACAGGCAGAGATTCTGACAGCTGTTATATATGGCACCAATAAGTAGTTATCATCACTGATTCTAAAGTTTCTAACTTGTTTCCTGGAAGACATAAGAATGCGTGTTGTCCCGCCTTCTGTCGTGATGGTACGGTCAATGTAGCCACTGAGCCAGAGAAGGCCTACTTGAAATTCCCTAATAATTCATTTAATTCAGAACGTCTAACTCAATATTTTCTGTATCACTGTCATAAGTTGATAAACTACGTTAATGGTTTAACCGTTTTTACCTTTCAGGGAGACAAAATGTGCAAAGTGTAAGATAACTTTAAACTATATGCTTCTTTCAAATTATCTGTTCCATTTATTTGGAGGTTAACAGTTAATGGTGGGGTATAAAATATCCCGAGTCTTACCGGACACCTGCCTGTCATTGAACGCAGCACAGTGGTCCGGAGGAGACACGGACGTGGGATGACCAACAGTTAAGATAAGGCTTAACTCAGCACTGGTCATTTCCTACATGTGCCGAAAACGTGTCTGACCACTGGTAACACTGGCCGTATTGGTTAGACTTGGGCAACTCCAAGAAAACACTGACCACTACGCACCGAAACATTTAGTAAAGACAGATGTCAAGGTTGCAGTGGAATCAGAGGCAAGACGTTATGGATGACCGGACGGCGCTCTCATCATTTGACCTCTAACCCATCAGCGCATCCTCCCTACACCCCGTTCACGCTTCCATCAATATCTCACAATACCCCCTCCCTAATCCCCCCCCCCCACCCCACCCCCCTCAAATAATGAATTTCTTTCTTTTTATCGCGCTAACTCTGTAAAACCATCCGAGAATTAGCCGCCAAACACAAACCATGACTAAAGTGCGGTGCAAGAGGGCATAAACAATCCAATCCCATTCGGAGTGTCACCAACGTTCAGCCCAATACGACCGCCTGGATCAGGCTCTATTATGTTGCAAATGTGTTGCTGATCCTACGTCCTTTCATTCATTCATTTCAGCTCTTTTAAATAAGATTGATTTCTCTTATCGTCAAGTTGCCAAGTTTGCAGTAAAACCAAGAAACTGAGGTGTTTGTTTAGGCGAAATATCATAGACCTGCCAAAATAGTTGACAACATGAATCCATTTGGTAATTTTCCTTCGTGTATATGTATGTCAGATAAGTTTGCTGTAATGTATAATTTCTACACATATTGAAAACAACTTCTGAGAAATAGAAGCCAAAAACTAAATCTTAATAAAAATAAATCACAGCTTGGGATGTCGAAAAATAAAAGGCGTACCGGTACTGAGTTTCTGATTATGTTTGAGGTGAATTCTATGTTAAATTTCAAAGATTTTTAGCAAAACATTAAAAACTAAACAAAATTTAATTAATATTAAATAAATTTTTACAATTTCCTTAAGAATATTTTAATTATACAATTTTGAGTTAATATTCTGAAAATGCAAGAAGTATGGATGTAAACATATTACGTGCTGGGCCATTCAATCTGCTCACTTAACATGCAAGAAGTCTCGGAGGAATGTAAACAGTTTTGACAGTAGCGATTTTTCCAGAATGCCTCGATCTCACTCGAGGAAAAAACGTATTAACTGAGGGAAAATTGCGACATGGTTTCCATCTGCTGGCAGTTCATTGCCCTAGATCTTGCTCCGCGGCCCCAGAAACACGCGAAGCCACGTGTACCCCGATGCAGGGAACTTGTAAAGGGTCGCAGGTTGGTAACACGATGCTGTCTCCTCGATGAGGAAGTGGGCTGCAGCAGAGATGAGACTAGGCTGTCTAAAGAAGCTTCTAGGGATGGGGGAACAGGATAGTGAGCTACAGGCACTCATCTCCAGGGTGTCACCAAACAGCGCAGATAGAAACCAGACGGCAGAATCTCGGGGGCGCTTTAGGGGGATACTTGGCACCTGATTTTCATTCAACTTCTTTTTCTAATTCATAGATAAACACAAATCTATTTGATAATATATGACAGAAAAACACATGGTACTTCTGCCCAATGGCGAGACTAGAGGCCAGTTAGAGAATTATATAGATTTATTAGATAAATATCCCGTATTCGTTTATTTATAAATTATTTTTCGTCATTTAGTAATTTGCACTTGCACCATCCAGGTTAAACTTACGGTGGTGACAAAAAGAAGATAACAGACACTCTGACCGGTGCATTTCTCTACGATATAACCGGCTGGCTTCTTACAGAACAGCGTTTGGTACTCCATAACGGGGACGTTACCACACTTCCACAATAGACTACTGTAACATCGCCTTTAGATAAGGAAACCACTTAAAAACAATTTTTGTTTTTAATTTATGATATGAACAACTATACAATGTAAAGGGACCATCCTGTGATTTAATGATAGAACCGTATCCTGATATTGAAAGGCACTTTCCCCAGCAGGTCCCCGTTTTAGGCAGAGAGATAAACTAATTACAGTTTGAAGATGACTGTAGGAAAAGAGGTCCTCAGATCCTATTTCTTGCCATGTGGTCTCCTGACTTATGTGAGATAAATAAAACGGGAATGTTCTTCAAACACGGCGCACTGAATGTCACTCCGAATGCCCACGTTAATTTCACGCTGTATAATACATACACACCGGCTGCCCATTGCTCAACTATATACAGACAGCTAAATGGACTTCACCAATTTAACTGTTTAAATTTAAATATTAATTCAAAATGTCATGATATCTCATTTAAATGTTTATGATAGACACGTGTAATGACCGGAAACATTATTTACAAAATGATTCTCAGTCATTTAAACATTACTGACAGTTTGTGTTCACTAACTGAAACACGTAGTCACAAACCAAACAAAATTATAATATTATTTATTCCTGAATGACGATAGGGAAGAATGTCATCACGTTTGTACCGAATATTCCTAGATAGCTCTGCGACAAAATAAACAATTTCCAAGCATGAGCACTAATAACAAATAAAGTCAAGAAGGTTTGTTGTCATAATTTCTGTCAAAAAACCCGACTGTTTCCTAGGAAATAGTATACTTTGTTTCATGTGTAAGTACGCTGTGAGCTTCTTCAGAATGGACGGAGGGCCGAGAAAAAGCTTCTCTGGTGCTCAGAGCTTTAAAGAGTAACGCGAAGCCGATCTGTTTGTGATGTCTTTATGTTATGTCCTGTCTTGTCTTGGTTTGTTGCCAGTGACATCTAGAGTGGCTTTCTGCTTCCATTGGACTGGCATCGTCGTCATGTGAGTGAAATAAGCTGAAGTACGACGTTAACCTCAAATCAAACAACTTTTTAGAAGAGTTTGCCGTAGGAGACATCGCTTATTAATAGATCATTATGTGACACAAGAATATGTCTTTTCAAATACACATAAACAATCACATCAATAATTGTTTGTTTGATTGGGGTTTAACGTCGAACTTAAGGGTATTTCACTCATATGGCGATGGATTGTATACCTTACTTAAATACGATGGAAAACTTCAATAAACTAACCCCGCGTTTTTCGGAGCGGCCTCTGGCTTAGGGTAATTTGTTTGAAGAGAAAGAATACTGTCTTTGCTTAGCACTGGAGGAAAATAAACTTTCCAACATTGAACATTATGGAAACACTTCACATTTGTGCTGTGCTAGTGTTAATTATTGTTGGTATACACCCCCGTCATAAAAGTGATATACCCTTACGCAGGACGTAAAACAACAATCAATCAAAGCCGACGCTGCATTGTGTGACATACTCGTATACCTGCTTTTAAGACAAACGAACTTGTAGTACGTAGGCACGCTAAGACAGGCTAAGCACTAAGCCACGGCTGTGGGCAGGTGTGAATTCGAAGCAGGTTGTATGAAGCACATGGGAAATGTAGCTCCCTTTACTTAGTGCTGCAAGTTATGGCCATAATCGGGGGTTTGAATTCTGGTTAAACAAGGTACATTTCCACATTAACAAATATCAGTGGTAAACGCAATAAACTTTTCTCAATTTTGTCAACTCTTTACTTCGATGGATATTTGTATGCCGCCCATGCGGTATAAAATGTAAATGAGGCGATAAATAGAGGGGACCACCCTGGGATATGTAATTAGAAAAAAATACCCATTAGAAAGTTTGATGGTTTGAAAATGGTTAAGACATATATACAGACACACTGCCGGGTTAATTGATTGGTTTCTAACGCCGTGCCAAAGGGTATTCCACTTATATGACGTAGCTGTATCCACCATTCGTGCCACACCAACGGAACCATAAAATTTCAAGGGTTTTTGCTCTGTCAGGAATTAATGTTCCGCCAGTGCTAAGTAAAGCAGTATGTCTATAATTAAAAAATACAGCCCTCAGTCGGATGACCGTATAAGAAGGTATGGTTGTGCTGATATTATAACAAGACGGCTTTTATGGGCTATCTTTGATAAGCTAAAACAAAAACATTGTCTCTGGGAGTTAATCTGAAACCACATACGTTTAGTCGGTTTAACGTATCAACACCCCTGTGTGAGTGTGACCATTTTCAGAAATGTACCCATATTGTAATTTGCCAAAGAGCAATGGAGGTATATATGACCGATGGTTTATAATATGCATGGTATATGCACCGCACTTGTTTACGAATAGTCCATTTGTCTAAGGCCTACTGTTTGTTCTACAAAAACAGTTATTCTAACATCTCTTATTTAAACAATCATTTAAATAAGGATTCGATTTCATATAGGAGTGCTTTTGATTTAGGTTCAGTTTACAGAAAATCCTTTCAGAGCCCCGGGAGACCTTAAAAAAAGAGAGCAGAGAATCTTTGAAGCGACTATACTATCCCATATGTTAGATTCATTAAAGAGAAAAAAATTGGAAGAAAAACTTTGCCTGACCTACAGTACCAGTTTTATTGCCTTAGCGATTCTGATGATGTCAGCGTTGTAAATGTATCTAAGTCATCACGCCAAGGAGACGCCATCTGTTTGTATGTAAGTAAACCGGCCGTAACTGCTGACATTCACATTCCAAACAGTTTGGATATCAACTGTCATCCATCAGGGACAAACTGACGAGGATGGTCCTGGCCAGGACAGTGTAGCTTCCCAAGGGTGCCGCAAACCCCCATCATCTCCCATCACAACGTCTCCCATAGAAAATACTCTCGGTTTTAAAATCAAGCCAGCTTGGTGTGTCTTTACAGATCATATCATCTGAAGTCGACCCGTCCAAATCCCCCAGTCTCCTAATGAATTCATTAGCGAAATTCCTATCTGATTACAAGGGTGAGATAATATTAACAACCCCAATTCAAGTATTAGGGATGAATCGGAGGTCTTGCTGGGTGGCGACGGGATAGCAAGGGAGGCAAGACAGAGTGGGTTCTTCCTAATATGACAGTGGAGAAAATTCATAGCAATAAATCTCCCAGAGTATACCTGCAAATTTATTTAAATTAGTACTCGTCATACCTGAAAGGTGGCACACAAGGTATGCTCCGGGGGGGGGGGGGGGGGGGGGGGGGGGGGGGGGGGGGGGGGGGGGGGGGGGG
>JARFOD010005577.1:0-42543 GCA_031763545.1 Mopalia muscosa | reverse complement strand
AACGTGCTCATAAGTTCGTGTGGGCTTTCTCTTAGAAACGTACACCGCACGTCATTATAGGTTGCAGCCAAAACCTTAACTGGTTCACATGAGACGGCTGCTCTTAAGGAACTTTCCAACTAACATGTATATATGCAGGCATTAAGTGAAATAGTTTACTGTATATATTTAAACATTGCAAAAATCATAAAAAGAATGAATATGGCCGTTACAGACGGTATGTCGAAAAAACGGTGGGTGTTTTTTGCCAACTTAACTGCTAATTACAGTTTTAAACTGTAGTGTGTTGATTTATTTTGATTATTAAATGATATTAAGGATAAAGGTCAAGAACTATGGGGCAATTTAAACAACAGTACATGGTAATAGGCATTGATAGACGAGATAGTAGGATTTGCGTGCATCAGCTAAATGAACGTCGTGCTACGCTAGACGTGAGGCTAGCGTAGTCAATACTGAGCTACTCTAATGCTGCCGCATGTATATTTCGTTTCCCCGAGCTTACGGCCACTGTATCATAGCCGTATAGCAAATGTCACTCAAACATTAAAGCCTTAACTTGCTTGTCAAAGGCAGTCACGCTCAGCTGCTCATGCTACATTTTAGTGATCCTCAAAAACATTTGCTATAAGCTGCACCAGTTGATCTTTCAATGAGCGGAGGTTATTTTGTCTGCAAAAATACGCTTATTACATTTGATAAGGGTATTTAAGATATGGTTGGAAGTATGCGTACCAAATAATACATTGCAATGTATGTTTGTATGCCACCCATGTAAAACGTGTCCCAATCATCCGGCAATTCATGCCTCGATGGCCTTGCACGTCATATGAGAGTCGTCGATCTTTGTCTTATCCACAACTGAAACTCTTGTCTGAATACGACTGATTCAGTGTATCGAAACGTTTATACCTGAATAATTCATGAATTTTTTAAGAATACAAAAATGTCTTCTTTTTAAAATATCTGATCTATGTTATTTGACAAAAAAGCTATTGCCCAAAAAACCGCCTGTGAGCTGTTTTTATTCCATCAAAGAAATAAATAATTGTTCCGTGTATAAAGAGCTGAGTATGTGTGTCAATATAAATCTGCCTGGACTGCTACACCTGATATATTTAATGTGATGTATTGAGATAAGTCTTTGTAAGACATACACATTTATGACTGATCGTGACTACATTTAATAACATGTATAATTTCAAGTAAGCCTTTGTATCAACACCTCCACCGTTGAACTATTTCGCGTAAATCTGATGTTATTTTGTTTGCAACAGAAAGAATATTAGATTTGCTAAGGGTATTTAAATTAAGGTTAGAAGTATGCATACCCAAAAATACATTGTGTCCAATGGCAAATGTCGTACAATTTGTCAGCAATTCATGCCCTGATGCCTTGCACACCATATGAGAGTCATCTTAATCTCCTCCAAAACTGAAACGCTGGTCTGAATACGACTGACTCAGTGTATCAAAACGTTTATACCGGAATAATTTATAAATTTTCTGAAATATATAAAATACCTGATCTATGGTATTTTCCAAAAAACACTGAACAAAATATAACGAAAATAATATATTTTCCGATTCAATTTTCTCTTCACTTTCTATCATAGAAAACCTGTAATGTTAATAAATGTGTACAATTGAAACACTCTCAGAAGGTTGCGTTACAGAAATTTACAAATTTTCGCCATACAAAAACAAAGGGGTATTGACTCAATTTAATAACCCAAATTAATTCATCTGAAACATTACAGCAACTAATTAATATTATTTGAAAACATTTTTCACAAGGTCTACTAAACCGAGAATTTGGACTAATAACAGAATATAATATGTGTTTCGAATCAACCAGATCCATTTCTCATCATCTTATATAGATTTGTTTTAAATAGTCGATCAATGCGATCAAAAATATATCACATTTGAATTTTTTTTTTTGAAAACACGTGTGTCTCTCTATATATATAAGCAATCATACTGGCACAGGGATGTAGATCAATTAAAATCGATGAATCATCTTATGTTCTAGATAACTCCCAGAAACAATTTTCTTAATAAACCTTAATCTCGAGTTATGTTAAGGGTTTAAATACCTACAGAGATCTCGAGAGAAGGTAATGACCATTAATATGGTGTATAAAATATTGTTAAAAATGTAGATAACAAGATATTAAGCATGGGCTATGAATAAATCAGCCTACAAATAAGCATTTCAGAGATACAGGGATTAACGAATTAATATGTCTGAGAATGAGTTTTAAACCTTCTGATAAAGAGGGAAATTTAGCATTAAGCAGTAGGTCATTTAGATTTTGGTGTCTCTTGTATGCTATAATGGGTCTTTGTGAGAGAGGAGAAGACATTTTAGGTACAAGATTGTGATATTCCTGTAAAAGGAGACTGGCAAACTGGGTGCTTGGTTGGTCATATTGGAAAACAAATGGAATTATTTCTTTTTTAGACCCTTTACCTGGTACCAATTGAAACCCAGTGGATATAAGGTTTGAAGAGTTTAAATCCAATACGCCTCTTTCTTAGCGTTTATGTATGGTTTCTTCTTCATATAAACAAATATGTGGGTTTTTTTATCGGCATGATTTCAAAATGATCTTTAACCGAATAATCAGGAAAAGCGAAATGTTCAGCTATTGGGGTTATGAGAATAGATTTAATGGAACTCAAATGATTATTGGCTACAAGCCGAAGGGCATTTTTGGTTTTACCAACATATCGTTTTAGACGCTTCTTACAAGTTCTAAGGTATACAACATTATTTTATAAAAGTTGTAAAGGCAACAGAACAGGCATGCTTAAATGTAGCTAGAGTGCTAGAATTTCTGTGAAACCTTATTACTGGTGAGTTAAAAATTTCCTTGAAGGCATGGGAAGGATGAAATGATGTAGCATGAAGTAGTTGGTGGGTGTCTGTGGTCTTTAAAAAAACCCTTAAAATCCAAAGAACCTACTGTAGGTAAACTAGGACCCTTGTATACGGTAACACCAACAAAATCTACACGACCACAGCTAATAGTGGGCTAGAGTTTAATGTTAGGATCGTGCTGATTAACAGTAGCAACAAAGAGATCAATATCATCTTTGGAATGCTGCCAGAATATAAACATGTCATCCAAATATCTAAGATACAACAGGGGCTGCTTAACACACTTTCCAAGGGATTCGAGTTACCATTCTGCCATAAAAATATAAGCAAAGTTGGGGCTAAACCTTTTACCTTTAATATATATATGTGTGTATATGTAAATATTTTACTAAACGTAGGATATCTTTATAAAATGTATTTGGGAATAATAAGGAAATTTTTATAATAGCTCTCCAAATTAATAGGGTTTTCAGCTTTTGAGAACATTTGCATGTAATTTTGTCGAATTATTAAAGCCCTAGCCGCTGCACCAAGTTCGCGCAGTGATCAATGGACCTTTTTGTCCAAGTATAAGACAAACATCTGTTAGTAGGTCCAAGCATGAAGAAATATATTTGTCAAAGTCTCTAGTACCGTACGTTTTGCATTTACAGAATAAAGTTGTTAGGGCGTTTCATCCTATATGAAACGCTTACTTGAAATTACACATGTTATTAAATGTAGTCATGTTCGGTCATAAATGTGAAATTTCTTACAATGAGTTATCTCAATACATCACCTAATATATACCTGGTGTTGCTGTCCATGCAGATTTATATTGACACACTTCCTCATCTCTTTATACACCGAACAATTATTTATTTCTTTGATGGAATTAAAAGGGGCTCACAGACAATGTTCATGGTAAAAATACAATACATTTTGTATCACCAACACCAACAACAGCTTTATAGCATGGAATGCGACAAGTGAAAAATACTGCATGTCCTGTAGTATTTTCGTTATTTTAGAATATTATTCATTGCATGTCCTGTAGTAAAAAATAATCATTGTATTATGGTTAGCCTCCAGGTTAATTTACAACTACAGAGATAAGGGTTTCAAGAACGATCACTTTTTTGATACACAGCAGTTATAGTCTCTTAGTCAATAATTGTGCCAGTTCAATGCTAAGGAGTTCAATTAACAGATCGAGTACAGCAACCTGTTATATTTATAAACAAAGAGATTTGCACTGGCAGAGCGATGTCAACCCTCTTTTTATTTATCTAACTAATTAATATAAATGCTCTTCCTCAATTTTAAAGGTTCACATGTTTTTTCTATTCGTTTTGTCGCGTCCTATATGCACATTAAACAATCTACGTATTGGAATTATTGGAAATATTATATTCAACGAGAGGGGTGTTTTTCCACAGTTAATAGCAAACAACTTTGTTGTGCATGTGAATGGCCATATTATTGTACATCTATAAAGCCTTTGTTGGAATATTAAATGTTTCTCCAAATGATTAGGAAACAGTAAAATTATACTCCCATTTCCTAAACATATGTATAATAAAATTATTCTCATTTTCTGAATGTTGATAGAATTTTTAATTATTAGATAAAATGATATGTACTCGCACAGAAATCGGATTTAGTTTAAATGAAACATCATAACTGAATTTCAGCATTCTGGAGTCTAATCGAATGTTACATTGACTGTTGGGGATAGTTATTTTGGGGTTAGGTTTGTTGTGTTAGTATAGTCTTACATAATGGTATAAAGTTTGATCAGACGGATCAACTGCACATTTGATCCGTTTTAATAAGATAATCCAATTGATTTATTGCAACTTCTGTATCCCAATCTTACCATATAGACTTCGGCCATTTCGGGTCACTGCTCGGTGATCAGATTACATGTTAGGTAGGCCTATAGTGAAATTGCCAAGTTTACTTACTGACATGGCTTCGTTCAGTTAAACAAACGTTCGTGTGTGTATTAAGTTCTTATTGTTAACTTGTTTCTATGTATTTGAGCACAACCGTGTATTAGGGAAATTGACGCATGCAATACACCTCGTGAACAAACCTCAGACACTAATATGTTCAAAATTGCGATACATGTAACTGCTGTTATTTAGTTTTAATTATTATTATTATGTTTGTCAGTTTTTCTTTCGTAGTATAGACTCGGCTCAGCATTAATAGAGCCAAACGACAAATACATTCTTATAACGTAGCTTATTACATCTGCTTGAATGGATGAGGTAACTGCTAAAGCATTTAGTTTGCTTGAGTTATTAAACTGTCAGACTTGCACGTGGGAGATTAAGCCTTTACAAAAAGGTCCACGTGAGTTGAGGTCACGTGGATCGGTAACATTTCTTACTTCTAACATGTAACACTTTGAACTCCTTAAAATCTTTTAACTTGTTAATTGTCATCAATCATTCAAAAATGCGAGTAACAATTACACAATATATATAAACTACAATAATTATTAAAATCACTAACATGCAACATTTATTACTGTTAAGAGGTAGAATCTTTAACTTTTTAAAGAGATGAACATATTTTTTTGTTACTTTTTAAACAGTTCTTTCTAACAGCTAGGTAACATTTTTGACAAACAGGTAGCATTTCATACTATCTCACAGGTAACAATTGCATCCTTGTTTTTTTTATAGCATTTTCAGCTAACGAATCTTGAATATTTTTAAATTTATCTAGACAGCTCGAAAACGAACATTTTATTCAGTCTACACATGTCATAATGTTCCGCTTTCTAAAGAAATAGGAATATTATTACGAGTATTGTTTGCTCTTGGCGTGGAGTAGTTTGCCACGCAACCCGGCACCAGGGTTGTGATTAGGTTATCCTAGTATTTGGAATCTTCACGACAAACCTATCAACAACGTCGTCAAGGTCGATGGAAACTGCTCGTTCTCTGAGTACACTTATAACTGTTAAGTCTTGTATTACCCAAGGTGGTTCTGAGGAGATTTTTTATTACTTTTAGCTTGCTAAAGCTCCTTTCACATCCACCGGGAGAGTAATGGCTATTTGTACAGCTTTGTAAAAATCAGTAGAAGCCATATACAACGGATTCAAGTGGTCGGCAAATTCCTAGACCGTTTCAAAAGTAGCACCTGTACGCTCTGTACACTGGTCACTTACTATTCTGCGAATACAAATAATAATTAATTTCATAAACGAAACTGTCGTCAGAATGAAAACATGTATTCCTCTCGTCTCGTGCCACCTTGTCTGTTTTTTTAAAGCGTAATAAAAGAATCTGAACTTGTGCTAAATCAAATACTATATGGTGTTGTATCAATTGCTCTCGGAACAACACCAAAAGGGCTGCATTTTTTTTATGTCAGCATTAGTTTAATTTACTATATGTTTTTATAGATGACATTTACCATAGTTACCGAATATTTATCCCGAGCATCCAAGCTTATCAAAATATATACATTTATAATATATTATTAATCGCAAAAGTTATAAATAGTGTATTGAACTTTTATACAAATATCTTTGGAATACGCCGGTATAATGTGGAATAACCACGAGTCTGCATATGGTCAATGTCACAACATATTCGGACGAGAAGAAAATTCATCAATCCCATCTTCAATTCCTATTTTTCTCTCACAGACGCACATACTAACTGTCTTCTATAGAATCGACTTTCGAGTGATGTCTTTTTTTCCCAACCCAATTGTTGTCTTGGCGGTACAATTCCCATCAATACTTGACGCCATATTGACTTTGTCACAGCGATTCCAGTTTCACCAGTTTCTCGACGCATATATGTTGTGAATAAATGAAGAGATAAGAAATGTGCTTGCACCCACCAGGTTTCGAAACCGGGTCAGCATATGTGTCAGTATAAAGACATTTAAGGTAATGTCTATTTCATTTAAAGTAAGGCTTTATCCGAAGGTCACATCACGAAATGAAGATATCGTTATTAGGAATTACACTACTTGTGTAATATCAGACATATTGTGAAGGTTTAAATCTAGAACAGAATATATATTCCCATATATATACTGAAGCATACCCTAAAACTAAGGGACCGTATCCAAACATCGTTCGTGCTCCAATCGTCATGTGTAGACTTTCAAAACGAAGGACAAGACGACATTTCACTGACAGGTTAAGCTGGAGCACATGTTGTGCAATCTTAGCCTCTGCAGGGCACGCGCCCAAGTCCAGTCACGTTGATAAGGACGTAGTCCCCATGCAGCGAGATTATAACAACAACAGCGCACAGTGTAGACTTTGTAATGTTCATTAGCGGCATACACTCACACATGTAGAACAATGGGGGAACACAAAAGCACACTTTCAGTTCTCAGAAATTTAATGACGAATATTTGATGATAAGACAGCAGGCGTTTTCAGCATTTTTTTTTTGTGTAGTCTACATCGGTTCATTTCCCAATGAAACAGACGCAGTAATGCTTTTATAGTCTACATACTCTGACACAATGATATGACTATAAAATAAATTTATATTTATGATACCAGTTACCTGAGAAGGTGTTGGCATTGTTAAACTTAAACTTTAACACTGAACCGTACCCTACACTTATCATAACCTAATCAGGGCCCAAACCAGGCGCGTCGTTTCTTGCAATTCGAACGAGATATTGTTATCGGCTTATCTAGGAATGTCTCTGTAAACTTGCACAACTATAATACGTCACGACAGATCATACCTAATGTAATATATATAATAGTTTATTGCAATATATATAGATATATATGTTATATAAATATCTAATAACAATGGAATAAAACACATTTTCACCCAACAAAAGACTGCTAATGGGTATATACCACGACTGATTTAAATTTAAAATAGTTTTAATAGCCTGTCACCTTTTTATATTATCTTCGTTTCAGTTATTTCATTTCCTGCGTTAAGGTAATACTTGAAATTAAATTAAAATGCATCTGACGATACGTTCATTGATATTAAATCAGCTAGGGAGCTGGAAAACAAACAATTAATAACTATTGTTATTTGTCTGAATGTGGTTATTACACTCTCATGACGGCATCTCGGCCCAATGGTGAAGGAAACCACCCTCGACACCACTGGCAGTAAACAGACAATCACAGAACGTATAATACATCCCAAAACAGATCACCTTCACGCTTCCACTTACCTCTGGAAATACTTTAGTCTTTGTCTTTATATTCTATGCGTGTGAATAAGTCATGGGAATTGCTCAAAAAAGCAACAAATTAACAAACACTAAATCTGCCTGCTTAAGTAAAAAACGATGTCACACGTTATCTACTGTAAAGTACTTAATTTTCGCGTGGAACTAATTTTCGCGTTTTTCGCGGTTACCAGTTTTGCCCGAAAATAAATTCCCGCGAACAGACATATAGTAACAATACTAGTATAGACTAGTTAACATGTACAGTTGAAACAGAAAAAAACAGAGGAACAAATCCCGATTTAATCAGCTCCCGTCGCTTACCAATTTCTTCATGGGATTTCACCAACCACCTGACATGTACTGGCTTAATCACCGAAGCCCTCGTATCAACATAAGCTGAGTAGCTCTCATCGTCGTTCTCCAGCTGAGTTAAAACCTTCTCAGCATACCATGCCTAACAAGGCTGTAATCTGTCTCTTGTCATCAATTCCTGAGACTGTAACTTGCTGGGCACCCTTCTTCTCCATTGTCCATTCCCCCTCAGGGACCATATTCACACCTGTTTGATCCCAGTTGATAACAAGCTCTTGGAATTATGATGTCTTGGTGAGGTTGTTGAAAATGCATTGATAATATACATACTTTTTGTAGTAATGATGATCACACTTATTTAAGGTGTCCTTAGTTACACATCTCTGTATTGTGTCTATATTGTTTGTCTTTTGTTTAAATAAAGCTATTTGCTCTTTTTCACAATTGTAACATAGAAGACATTGCAGTGATTGTACTAGTATGTACTACACTATGTATGAAGGAAATGGGACTTGATATCAGTGGAGTTAGAAATGAGGGAAGTTAGAAATAAGTGGAGTTCTTGTCTAGAGATCATAGAAACCATATATTGATGAAGACGAAAGTAGCTGGTATATTAAATATTGAGCATTAGATCTGTAGTTTGATATAGGATATCATTGGCTGAAATGTGATTAGTCCACTCACCTTTGTCAACCAGATAGTTTTGCAGGTATGGCTTCATGGCATCACTTCAACCTGCAAACAACAAATTGAAGATATGATCCTCAGATTTAGACCATAATATGGCCATCAAATCTAGACGAATGAAAAATGTATCTTTACAATCATCATTTCATTTTTATCTGCTATAAAAAATATATAAATGTATTTCTGAAAAGTAAGTTCACTTGCAGATGAATGTCGATTTTTTAAAATCTATAAATCAGCTAAATTGTTAGATAAACTCCAACTTTCAGTAATATATATATTTTAGTTCCATGAACGTTTCTTCGTTTCTGATCATTCGATTAATGATCATTTTAAAATCATGCCAATTGGGAAGACACAAACTCTTCCCTCTGAAGAGGTTATCAAACAGAAACATTCAAAAGAGAAGCTCATTGGATCAAAACTTTTAGCAAAATTTGTTTCCTGTGGTTTTCAATTGGAAATGATGTAAAGGGTAAAAAAAAAAAAACATTTGTATTCCAATATAAAGAACCTAGCACCCTGGTAACTAATCTCCTTTAGCCTTTTACAGGAATATTAAGTCTTGTATCTTAAATGTTTAATCTTCTTTCACAAAGACCCATAATAGAATACAAAAGAAACACAAATGTAAAGGTCTAACTTGAGGGTCCTCAAAACTTAAAATTTAGATAAATTAAAAAACTTGTCTCTGGGAGTTTATCTAGAACATGAGATGATTCCTCGATTTAATTAATATAAATCGCTGTGTCTGTTTTTTAAATATATATGTATGTAAGCAGTTTATGTTGTTTTTTCCATATTCTTATTCATTTGAATATTGTGATTAGATGTAGGAGAAAAACGCAGTATTGTACTAACTGCTCTATGAGTATTTGTTACTAAATAGCTGTATTCTTTAATAAGTTTTTAATAGGTTGCACTGGGCAGGTGTGCAATAAGAATTCATATCTACAGAATTATTTGAAAATGCTTCTCATTGACAGCAATGATTTTAGTTCAAATATTCAGTATTATAATAAATAAGCAGTTTTTTTATTGGATTAATTTGATTTATCGCCTTGCCTATGATTGCTTGAACTATGGCATTGTTTTACATATCTGACAGTAAGCTTAACTCTTCCACCTGTCTGTTGACTTTATCCTTAGATGACCATAACCTATAGGGTAATTCAAACAAGATAGACCAATATTAATCAGTGGCTTTGATACAAACAGTTTATGATTTTATTACAGATAAGCCTTTTATTTCATTAATGAGACTTTATTTATGCCATGTAGTTCATAGACCGCATTGTAATACAGCCTAAGCCTTAAGTTTTATTTGTTTGCAAATTGTAGCGGGAAGCATCTTAAACCTTGGTGCTCTTTGAGTTAACAGACAATACAAGGACAATTCACTTTGCCTCATATTGTAAACTTACAAGTGCACTTAAAATGTGTAATGTGGTTTCCTCGTACCTTGTAATTATTTTTCTACCATTGGGCTGACAAGCCAGATTAGATATGAATTAAATGAGTTTAGTGCTACCTAAAACAACAAGGAGATAATAAAAATTTAAAAAATTATGTCATTTGACACAAACCTCAATTATATTATGATGTGTTGGGTTTTGAGTAAATTCTTTATTAAATATTGATGTTTGATATTACTTAGAGATAACAGTAATTAGTTGTCAGGGTGTTTCACAGGTGTGCAATAAGTCTAACCTAAGAGAGTAGAACTGCCTTCCCCACATTAGAATATATTTTCCATTGACAGAGATGGATATTAAATATTGGTTGTTTGTTATAGGCTATCATAGGCTGTAATGTGATTAGTGGTGTCATATATCTTTTAACTGAAACATACATTTTTACCTGTGCAGCTTCAAAGGAGGTCTATACATTTTTCAGGTAGACATAACATGGCAGGCAAATGAAAAACACAAATCAATATTATTAAATAAACATGGATTTGATCAGTACAGGACAATGCTAGCATAGTTTTCACGGAACAAGGTATGGCGTGTAAAAGTATATGACAGGCACATCTGAAACACCTGGCTTGTTAAAAGCTTTTAATAGCTACCGTCAGGTAATTGCAATAAGCTATTTGTAATCATTTTATAGATAAAATGTCAACATGCTCTCTTGATGTGATGCATGTACCTACTGGAAAAGGTATTGAGGACCAAACTATGGATTGTAGAAAGCACAAAGCATTGAGTAGGATGGGAACACTGTTGGCATGTATGGAAAGGTGACTAGAGCATGTTTGTATAAGGCAGTGTTGTCTGGACATTAGCCCTGATAAAAACACCACAGAAGAATAATCTGACAAATTCTGTGTTATGGAAGATTCAAAAATCTATTATTGTGTAATAATCTGTCAAATTTTTACCTGTGTTTTTTTACCTGGCAAAGATAATTCAGGCTGCTTGATGGAATTTTTTTAGGGTGATTAGTGGATAATCTGTTTATTTGCACCTGACAAGCCTTGGAAATTGATCACTACAGTGTGCTGAGGTCCATACATGAGTATTGAATACAAATATGTTGAATCAATAGTAGATTCCTTTGGCGTCTTTGGATATCTTTGGTGTTAGGATATGATTAATTAGGAATTTAAAAGCATTAGTAACACAGGCAATTGTAAAGAATGAGGCTGATTTTATCACCATGGTTATAACATGTCCATTCTTTCACTTCTGATGTGTTTGTCGAAAGGTGTTGTGGTTTAAAATGATAGTGAGAATTAAGCCATTTTTGTTCAACAATCACAAAATTATGGTGTTTTTAATCACTCTGCCATTTGTAGGATAATGTGTCACAAACTTGACTATTCTGTGAACATGTTTTCTAGAGAAGTGTTAAATTTATGAAGAATATTAATTGCTCAAAAGACGGTTTGAATGAAGGACAAATTACAACAATTTCGCGCTGGATTACGGATTTACTGGGTTGGGGGACAAAATTGATTGAAACTGTGTTTTGTGATCATGGAGAAATAGTGTAAAGATTTTTTCATCTGTCATTTTCACGGAAGAGTGTCAAGCTTCTGGCATAATGAATTGGTCAGTTGGCCAACCTACAAGAACTATTCATGACCAAACTACAGAAAACAGAGTTTCACGGAGAAGAAGAATTCGTTCTTCTGGCTCAAGGTTGTTCTTGGACTGGTTTTGTCTTCAAGGTACGACAATAATTTAACTTGTTGGATAGAATTTGTTAAGCTTTGGAAATATCAGACTTTCCTATCAAACCGCTGTATTTTAATGAATTGTAAACCCAGAAAGCATGGGACACAGGGGAAATCCTACTAAAAAGTAGTTATTTAAATACACGAAAAGTAAATTTCCATACAATTCCAAATCCACAAGGGCAAAAAAAAAAAAGTATGGTTTATTTATATAGAACCCTTCATTTTTCGGGTTGTCACTTATTCTTCTAGATTCTCCTACTTTATTTGATAAAATAAGAAACTACAGGTGAAAGTGAGAAGCTATGTGTACACCCCTATTTGATGAATAAGAAAATACAGGTGAAAGTGAGAAGCTATGTGTACACCCCTATTTGATAAAATAAGAAACTACAGGTGAAAGTCAGAAGCTATGTGTACACCCCTATTTGATGAGATAAGAAAATACAGGTGAAAGTGAGAAGCTATGTGTACACCCCTATTTGATGAGATAAGAAAATACAGGTGAAAGTGAGAAGCTATGTGTACACCCCAGAGTCAGAAAATACATTTATTTAAGAATTTTATTTCTTACACATAAATGACTTCACAGGTAGAAAGGTCTGCAAAAATGTTTGCCTACTACCATTTCAAAGTTTTATCTCTTGATAACAGATACTTTGATCCTTGAAAAAATTGTTAGACTGTTGGTTTTTGAAGGCTTATACGTTGATATATGGCATGGTGATAAGTTTGGATTCTCTCCTTTTCACTGTAGCCTTGATGAATCAGGGCTCAGTGATTTCCAAGAAATTGATCTCACTGACACTGTTCTGTAAATGCTGGTGTCTACTCTTTCAATGTTTATCCTTGATTGTAGACTTTGTCTTCAGTGTAACTAATATTGTTGTAAAATTGTTGGCTTTTTCCTTCAGTAGCAGCCGCATTGATTTTTGCAAAATTCTCTGCTCATATTGTCATAAGTGGAATATGCATCAATATTTATATAGTCAACAATAATACTAGTTAACTGGACAACAAATAACTGCTTTGAAAATGTTCGAAAGAAGTAGAAGTTTTTACTGAAAGGCTCTGATGAACAAACTTTTTATGTCATGCAAGCTAACATCACATCTCCACATTGCTTGATATTTCTTTGTATAACTTTTTTACATCAGATGTCTGCCTTTAATTTGTAAGAGAATTGAATTGTTTCTGAATTTCTTGCAATCAGGGACAACTTGATAACAGTAAAGTTATTCAATAAAGTTAAAAGATAGGGAAACTCTTGCATTGTTAACTCAGAGCATCTGTTAAACACGCAAAGTTTTGCCTATTTGCTGTCGGTGAAACTTTGTTGTTAATGGGAGATTAAATTCTTAATGAACAATCTTTGCCAATGGTGGTTAGGACAGACTGTCTCCTTCCTGAAGCCAAGGGCAAATCATGTTATATACTATCAGCTAGTGAATGTATTGCTTCATGTAGCCATGGGCATGTATTAACTCCACATTAACTATTACAGCCCAGATATAGGGCCCCAAATTTGCCAAAAATCAACAACTCAGCTTTCCCTGATTAACCTCAATATTCTATTGAAATGCAATTTTGATCTCAGTTTTAAAATCCTCTGATAACTGCAAATAAAAGGGAACTAGCTGTCCATTGTTTTGGAATACACAGCTTCATCCAAGGGTTCTGGCTTTGTTTCTCGGGAGGGTTTCAAGGTACAAACATTTTTCTGAACTAGAGTCTTTTCAAACTAAGAAAGTTTTGTTCCAAAATAACAGATATACTGTTAATATAATGTTTACACATTCTGGTTGAATAATGGATGTAATTATTTTTAAAAAGAAAGTCAATTATTGGCCAAAAAAAAATTGGATAGACTTTTCAGTTGAGGTGCTATATGTACTGTCAGTGGGTTTTTCAATTTCTTGATCATAAAGAAAATCTAGTACTTTCAAACAATTTTTGTTTACTTTTAGTTGGTCACTTTTTGAGTTCTGCCTTTATTTGCAGTGAGAAAAATGTAAATATTCACAAGCTGAAATTGTCTTTCAACACGACCAATATCTATATTGTAGCATATGGTGTGAGTCTACATGTATAAGCTGTGATCACCCGTTTGACATAATGCACAAGCACTACTAAATACATCTAAATGGCCAGGGTGGATCTGTGTCTAGTGTTAACTTTATCAACCCCTTGAGTCATATTTATTACTTCTGGTATAAGTTAATGACTCAGTCTAGGATTGGTGAAAATGGATACAGATCAATATTGACTAACAAAGGGAGGGTATTTATCTCCACACTCAATATTAACCGCTTTGACAAGACGAAACATTATTTCTTTCAAATGCGCACATTGTTCGCAACCAAATGCTTTGTTATGGTTATGAAGTGCTAGTTTTATCTCCCTTTATCCAGGCTATGGATTTAGTCATTTTTTTAGAACCTATTTGGGTGTAAAACCAATAGTGTCAATTTCCTTTACATGCTCTTTGAATTTTTTTGTTTTTCTGACTCCGCACAGCTTAAGTCTTTGTCTTGTTGGATTATATTCATTAGTCTACAGTTAGTGAGCCTTCATTAACTCGTAACAAAATAACTGATTTAAACTATCTGCTATGTAAGCCAATTACATGTAAAAACATGTAACAAATGTGAAATATTCAATAAGCGAGATACCCTTATTTCCACTGATGAGTTTCACAAAGTAGAGTAAACTTTATACCTACAATAAAATATAAACATGGATAATAGTGATTCACCATATATGTTTATGTGTATCTTTTATTGGAGTGATACGTTTACCGGTACTCCATTTAATGAGCCAGGTAGGAGTTTTATATAATGTACATCATCATGTGATACCAGGTGTTTACATCATCATGTGATACCAGGTGTGTTCATCATCATGTGATACCAGGTGTGTACATCATCATGTGATACCAGGTGTGTACATCATCATGTGATACCAGGTGTGTACATCATCATGTGATACCAGGTGATTGAAATAACAACTGGGGCTGCTGACTTTTGATGCTTTTTCTGAAGATTTATATGTAGCATTATATTGGTTAGAAATGTGTGCAGAATCAACAGAGGTCAGCTTGTAGCCACTACAACAGCCCTGTCACATGTTTTGTTAGTTTTCCTTTTGACCTCTGATACCATATCCATTTATTATATCCGCTACACATTGCCATCTTCCCTGTGGACATACAGATTCCAAACTTGGTCAATAGTTTCTTGGGTTGGATCATTATAAGGTCAGACTTAATTCAGAGCTAAATTTATTATTTTGGTTCTGAGACAACCAACACCTTGAGGATATATTGCCCTATGGAGCTTGGGATTTTTTCATAAGTAGATTTATTTTATTTACATTATGGCCACTTACCATAAAACATTATATCAGATTTTGCAAATACCGCAAGATATACTCTATTTAAAACTATGTTTTAGAACAACTAAACTTCACTTCACAGAGGATCTATTATTGCCCACTATTTAAAAAAAAAATGGAAACAGGGCCTTCAAGATTAGGGGAATGGAACAATCCTGATACAAGGTAGTTTCTGTCAAACCGTATTATTTGTTTCCAAAAAGACGATTAAGCATGGAGTAGTTAATGGATATCTGAGCTTAAAACTATCTTTAAATCCAAAAACTAATACATATCTAATTTGAGGCTATATTTTTTAAACTTCTAATATCTTGAAACATAAGACACTGTTGATGTGTAAGTAGCCTGTGAGTGGAATACCCCTCAAATCAACATTAAACAGGTGTTATTGGGCCATAAATATCAAATGTAACATTAGGTGGTGTATAGGTTTGTAGATGTAGAGATACCATTTGTTTGGATGTTTTTGATTTTGTTATTGATTTTATCAAAACATTTGTTTAACCAGTTTTATGTATCTGATATATAGTTTTCTGGTATCAATAACTGGTGGCAGCAATGTGAATGATCAGGTCCTATTTCAGTAATAAGTAAAAAGAGAAGTATATTAGGCTACTTATATGAAACACGCAAATATCTGGCGTACCTATCATTTTAATCTGTCTATGGCTTGAATAATCTTTTGAAATAAAGCTGACAGATCAACCCCTGTGGAATTAGTGTGGTTTCATCTATCATAAAGCAATCTGAAATGACAATGATTGCTAAAGGCTTCAAGTCATGTAGTGGCCAGTCCTGGTAACAAATTCTCAAACAAGGGACCAGAAAAAAAATGTGGATGAAGACTAATAAGTCATAAAATATTTTTTTAAATTTATATTTGATAATTTATTTTCTTTAATTTACATCTTTTATAATTCAATGACATGCTCAATACATATATTCTTGAGCAATAACACATTTATAAACACACAGTAAAATTAATAATTAGTCAGTTTCTGTTTGACTGTCATTATACTCTCTTAAATGTAATCGTTTCACAACACATTCTAAATCTTTTTGGATGAGTTAATTAGAAAGATACCTTGTTATTAAGTTTGATCCCATGATCTACACACTGTCACTGTGTATCCTTAAATACTCTTTGTCAGGAAGTAAAGGGCTGATGGAATAATGTTTGTATGGACATTTTCTTAAATACTGTGAAATATAAAATACAATGCAGATTTTAACTGTGATTTAGGTTCAGTAAAGATTGATAATTTGTTACTCATATTTGACAAAATACACTCTATTTCAAACAGTAGATAATTGATTTTCTGAAGGTACAAGATGTATGCAATGATTGCAGCTATTAGCTTGTTTAGTATTATAAGTTTCAGTCACACATTCAGTTAATATTTTTTACATTGATATCAGTTAACTTTGAATTAAAATAGATTTGGGTCTTTATATAAATCTTGAAAATGTATGTTAGCAGTTTAAAGAATCTGTGAGCATGTACTATCGAATATATTAGGACTTTCTCTGTTGAATACACTGTTTTCTGATGTTTTCACCATTTAATCACCAAGTTTGGTATCAGAGAAAAAAATGTATACGTGTAGCTGTGTGGCAAAGGCCGGACTATCCGTCATGTAAGATATACGTGAATTTTTAGTTGTGGGTTAGGGTTAATACTAAACCTAACACTAAACCTAACCCTCAAACTAACCCTTATACTTACTCTAAAGAACAACACTAAACTAAACCATACCCTATCACTAACCCTAATCCTGACACTGAAATTCATGTTCTATCTTACATGACGGACTGACCCAAAGTCGAGAAGAGAGCCATGTGCTAACCAACAAGAAGGTGTAGTGAAGTCTGGGTCCCATGTATACGATATGTATATAGGTGGGAATTTGTTTATGATGGTCATAAATGTAACTGGAAATATGAAATAAGGAGATGGGGGAGATATATGTTTTTGTTGGAACAAAAACACTTGTCTAGTACAGGATTAAATGAAATAGTTCTTCGCGCAACTGACTCCAGCTCACTACAAACAGTTGTTTGAATAGGACTAAGTTAAGTTTAGTTGATGTGCAATTTTTTCCTTCTGCCCTGGAATTGGTAGACAGAACTTGGCAGACAAAAGTGTGCTTAATGTTCGCCGGTAGACGGTAGCAACCAGACAAGGTTGCAAAGAATGAAGACTACTGATACCATTTATAAAATAGCTGAGATGGCTGCACTTTTTGAGCCCTAATAATTGGTTTAATATAACATTTTGTTTTTTTACCATTAAAACGTATCGTACAAACCTTGGTTCATTGCAAAAGAAAAAATAAAAACAAGCTCTTTTCATCTGTTAACTGCGTAATTTTTAGCTGTCTATTACTTAAACAGTTGATTCTGCCAGTTCAACAGATGCCAATTAGGTTCCAACATACCTAGGTCTTTGTTAAATTCACTTCATTCAAAAACTTTTGATTTGAACCCCTTAACTATACTGGTAAGCAAGACACATAAGGTCTTTAACAAAATGTGGGACCCGTAGCAGTAGCTCAGTGATAAGAGAGTCAGACTGCTGATCTACCTTCAGTGTACAGTTCACGTCTCTTTGATTAACCTCCACTATATAAAGGGCCCGCGGCCTTGGCTCAGTGGTAGCGACTGCACTTCCCTAACTGAACCTGCTTCGATTTACCGCTCACGAGATCGATTCCGCCTGTCGACCATCAGGTATATGAGCCAGTCACATGTTGTGGCTCTGGCAATCGCGGGGTTGGTTTTTAAGAAGTTTCCTCCCTGTTTTCCACCGTAATAAGGCCTTGTACAACATGAAGTGGACAATCCATCATCATATAAGTGAAATACCCTTGAGCACAACGTTAAACACCAATCAAACAAACAAACAAGAAAAACAGTATATGAGGGAGTGGCAAGAGATGACTGGTAATTGTGTGGGTGTTTTTTTTTTTTTTTGCAGAGTAATAAGGGGCCAATCTTTATATAACTGAGAATAACTTAAACGCCAAACAAATCATAGAATTAGGAAAACCATATGGCTGTCTAGTACTTTGCACCCATGGGGTTATCGTAACTGAATATGTGTATTGGACAAGAGGTTAATAATTGGAAAAGTTGATGACAGTTGACGTAAAAGCGTTTCATTCTATTAAATAACTTTCAGTCTCCTAGCAATATAATGATCTGCTTTTGTTCAATTTATTCTGGCAAAGGGCAGTATTCTTGTGAGAAAAGAGTTAAAATCAATTTTGTCTGGTGCCAGTGTCTCCCCTACATGTACTTGTTACAAACTTGTATCCCTGGGATATGTGGGAACTAATTTATTCTTCCTGTATCGCCAAGTTAGTGTGTTTATACCAAGGCTCCATGGGGAACTCTTTATATCAAAACCCTGTTACTGGTTGAATAGAATGGGAATTATTGGTTTCGGCTTCGTCGTCGCTTAGGGCTCTACACGCTTAGGAGATTTCTGATAAATAACCTGATAGTGACTGGTTACTGCCGTTACAGGCTATACATGGTCTGTGATATGCCATGCTTTATTTGTTAATCCTGAATGAGGATGCAGACACAAACGCATTTTAAATTGTCTGACCCTAAGCGACTTCTCTCCAAGAGGAGCTGGATTTTTATTGTAAGCTCCGCTGCTCAGTACCGCATTATGTGACATAAATTCCAGCGACATTGGTACAAGTACTTATTTTTCCTAAAAAAAATCCGTTGGAATCGGATGGATATGTTTGAGTTGACTGTCCAAAGCATTTTGTTGTTGAGCGTAGAGAATACATTTTCGGCAGTATCGGATTTTGGAACAATTTATATTAGACCTCAGCAAGTGCAACTCCTCTACAAGCAAACTCCTTTGGCCTTCTACATGTATTTGAGTGCCTTAACTCAAATGTTCTTTCTAGGTTGTAGTAGTATAACTGACTGCTCAAGAATTTAACTGAAGTATTTCTTGGAAACATTTTTTGGAAGACTCGCTTATCTTTATATTGGTTCTGTCAGTCATCTGTTTTCGGAATCTTGTTGTAAGTTATGTGAATGTTTTTCTGCAACAGTTAGGATTAAAGTGCATCAACTGACCTGATTGGGCTTAAGTCTGGATTTACTACAGTCTTTATTCAGTGCTCAGTATATAGAAATCATATGATATAATTGCAAACGTTTTGTCTATCATTCCAATTACCGTGGGTACAATAATTAAATTAACAAATGATATGGTCGACTTTGTGTGGTGACCACATCTTTCTAGCCATATGTTCAATATCATTATTTGATCTTCAAAAATTGAATTCATATGTATGGAATTGTATGGAAAAAAACCCAATTTGTTAAAAACAAAGAATCAAAGAAGAAAAATATGTCAGTCACAGCAACTAACATGTTAAAACCCTAATGTCACTCAGTAACAAGATCTATTATTAAATATGGTCATTTTGTACTCCTCATTCCTCAAAAGTTTGAAACTTTAACTGGTCATGAGTGCTATCAGATGTGCTCTGGATGTATTTGTAGACTATAACATTAGGTGTAAGCATACACCTGAAGGCTGAAACAGTTTAAGCTGGGATGAGTATGTACAGGGATTAGAAACTCTGCTACCCTTCAAATGATCGAATCATGAATGTGTTACTCAGCTAGCTCGTTCCAAAGGAGGCCAAGCTAGCCCTAACTGACCCCCTACACTGCGCTAGCCAATGCTGGGCAGATTCATATGTTTGACCAACACGCCCAACAGTGAGTCGAAGGGTAGCAGAGTTTCCCAGGTGTGATATGCTGTGTTGTCATATGAGCTCATAACTGTTCTCCCTGTTGATTTATGATACACTGTAGCCCTTGTCTTATGACATGTTTCTACAAGCTGTTCTTGACAGGATTCATGGAAAATGGTGTGAGAAAGAGGGGGTTAGACATCCACAGTGTTCTGTTTGTAGGTTTTATTTATTCTTTGATATTTCTTAGCTGTACAGATAGCATATCATTCAAATTAAATTCAGAATTTAATGATCAACGGTTCTCCTAGCCAATAATGTTTTTTTAAGCAGAACCTGTTTTATTGGCATCAAGCGAGTACTTGTTCACCTCTGGCTGATTGTATTTTGGCTAATGGCTAATTCTTTTATTTTGCCTGATTTATCAGTTACAGCAATTCAGTGTCTCTTCCCCAGTCGTTTTCAAGACCTGCGTTTTGCCTGAATTGACTGTCAATTTATAACTGGCTTTTATTTTGTGCTGATTTGCTTAATTTATAAGTGAGATATAAAAATAGCCACCTCCCCATTATTAATTTTTCCTGTGTACAGATTAATATTGCTGTAAGTACTGGTGTATGTATTGAGAGGAATCAATCTGGAGAGCCTCTCTTATACACCTCATTAATTGATAATGACGGATCTGTGGGCAGGAGATCCGGTATTCTGGTTATGAGGTGTGTGAATTCATTGTTCATGAACATGTATTTACTTCCTGCAATCATTATAGACCACGGCCACTGATAAAGCAACCTGATTTCATTAACATTGTCTGATGAGATAATTTGGTTGATCTAGAAATAATATGCAATTAATTGTTTAGACATTACTACATAACATGGTGATAAGCAATCCAGAGTTATCTGATAATACCTGACCTTTGGTGTTCTATGCTTATTATAGACTGGCTTTAGGAGGGATACAGGGTGTAATCAAGCAACAAGTCCTATATTCAATTGTCCACATTTGGTCCGTATGCTAATTTAAACTATTGTGGACTTCACTTTGGCTGTAGTTCAGGTACATGGTAAACTTAACAGTTGATTCCTTTATTTGCTTCATTCAGACAGGTGCTACATATGTTTTCAATTTCACGTTTAAATTCTGTCTCTTCTTTGTATTTGTATGGAGCAAGTCAATGCTAGATATGTTTTTTCTCAGTTTTGTTTGGCAGAGTTCGGCTATAGAACTTGTAATGGTGTTTTCTTTTAAATATTAGACTGGCAGTTTACTGTGATGGTCTGAAGATACACTTGTAGGGAACAGCTTTGTATTTGTTTTGTTGTGAAGTTAAATTGTTGGGTGTAAAATGATCTCTTTTTAGATCTCAGTCTTTGTAGTGGTATATAAAGTTATGTCTGATTGGACGGTGACTGTATTACGATGGCTTTGTTGTGTTATATCTAAGTTTAGTATTCCATTAATAATTGGTGACTGGTTGTATGACTCCTCATACCACATGGAGAAAGTCAGAAACTATCATGATATAAGTGAAATGACCTTAAGTGTAGTGTTAATACCAAGCCACAAACTTTCAAATTTGAAAGTATTCATCGGCTCAACACATAGGGCAACCATAGATGACCAATCTTCCATTAATCAATATTATTGAATTAATTTAAGTGTCAATTTTTATGTCTTCATGGATTTTTTTTATACAGGTTTTATAAGGAATAAGTTCACCATTTTGTCTAAATTGATGTTGATATTGAATAACTATCAAGAAATTCAGCTGTGTTGAGGGACAATGACAATGACAAACTACTTATTGACTCAACAGCAGTTAACTGTCAGCAAGTGCCTTTAATTCACTTCATTAAACATTTATCCACATTTGATTGTCGGTGATGGGGCATTTGGTCTGTGTATAATTAGTGAGAACCGCTTGATCATTTAGACCATGTGGTAGCCATTATTGAAACTTTCAAAACATAAATATGGAAATCTATTGTGAGGGATCCATCCCAATTAACTGGATGTCAGCGTTCAAAGGATTTCTACAGACATTGAAGAATCATGGGTAAAATTCTGAATAATTGAAGACTCAAATTTCCATTTGCTGGTGCTGTTACATGGAATTGCCTCCTTATGAAGGATCAACTTGTTCTGTGTATTGAGGCCTATTCTGAAATGAAGTGTCATTCTGGCACTGAACAAAACCTAACTTAGAATGAGTCGTAGAAAATCGCGGATACCTGTGTCACCTGAGTTTGATTCTCTGTCGTCTGTCAGCGAGGATAGTCCTGAATTTTCTACAGAGACATCCCCTAGCCCTAAAAAAGGTAAAAATGTATTGTTATTCATTATACTTATTTTAGTTCTTTGGTAATCATAAATGATATAAACTATTTCAGAAACTAATGAACAAATACAAGCTTAAAGAAAATGAGTGTTTTATGATGAGCAACCTTGTTACTACTTGGTACCATTGTCAGGTTTTTTTCAGGTATTACTGTCCTGCTATCAGTTTCATGAAATAATCATATAAGTAAAACTCCAAATACACTAACAATGAATGAAAATAATTTTTGATAATTGTTCATAAAACAAGAAAGATAAAACTTATTAATTTTCATAACATCTTAATATTATGCCGTTTTAGAGTTTCATTAATTGATATTAGATGAAACCTTGAGAAAGATCAATGGGATATCTATAACTTATAAAATTTATTCCACATGTCTCTGTGGAATCAGCTGGTTCCTGCTTGGTTAAAATTTCATCATATAATATCTAAGGTTTTGGTGTTTAGTTGAAACCATTCAGTTTGTCTCTGCATTTGTTTATTTGCCCAAGGCTCTGCTTTAGTGCCTAGTGTTCTTCTGATGTATACCTGAGAGGATCCAGTCTCCCTCGTATTGACCCAGTATACCTGGTATATGAGGGAGCCACATGACATGGTAACTGTAACCCCGGATTAAACAAGCAAATCTGTCCAAGTGAAGAACACTTACTGTTTTCACTTTTGTTAATTTTGGGGAGGAAATCTGTCAGTGTCTAGAATGGCAGTGTGGGAAATCAATACAGTTCAGTTTGCAAACATCTCCAGTGTTTAACATATACATCTGTCTTTTTAAACCTGATCACTTTCAGATTTGTTTAATCAGATATTTTTTACAGAAAGACAGTAACAGCTCTGTTTGGTTCTAGAACTTATGTCTTAGTTTCTCCATATACATGTATACAACGACTATTATTTGTATATTTTTCAACCTCATAATTTAAGTCTCTGATTTTTAGTTTAATTTGTCAAGAGCTTTTTTTATAGCTTGAATTGCATCTTTTTAATACCAATGCATGTACGTTGACAAGTTATCAACACTTTGGTTACCGGTACATTTATTTTCCAATCTTTAATGTTTTCTTTGTTTCCTTTTTTGTTGTTGTTTTTTTTCAGTATAAACTATAATTACTATTGCTCAGACAATCATAAACCATGTCATTAATTAGAATAGGAACATGTTCAACAAAAAACATATTTTATTAAGATTTCAAGTTGTATTTAAAGACAGATTATGTAATGTTCAAATTAAAATAAAGAAACGTGAGTTTAGGACAGGATTCAGAATAATGTCATCAGTCTGGCTTAGCAATGTCTTTTTTCAATAACTGAGTAAACGAGGTACGCCAACAGATTATTCAAGAGATCTTAAGTAGAGTTATAAAGGCTTGACATTCAATATAATTTTTATCTATGTTTCCATAGGATTTTAATAAAAGGATAAAAAAGAAAGCTTTGAAAGAATAATAAACAATTATTACTTAACACGAAAGACAGGACGAGCAAATTATAAGCTTCTCTATCAGTTATGGCATAGTCATCACATCACAAGTGGATATAACAGGAAGAGTGTCAAACTGTAAGTCTACTGTAGTCAGAGGTTCTCAGACGATATAATTCATGAGTTCAGAACAGACAATGAATTGTATAACGGATGGTCCACACAAAAATTTAACAGCTGTTGCATGGTCAGGGGTTTATAAACATCCAAATAATTATATTGTTTTTTTGACCAAAAAAAAAAAAAAAAAAAAAAAATTATCTATATAACCCTAAATATTTAAGCCAAAACTACCCGTTTACTGTCTATCTTTGGGGCTCCAAAATGAAAACTGTTCAGTCCGACTTTGCCCTGCCACTCCTGCCCATAACAATTTGGGATAATCTCCAGATTAGTATCATGTCTTTCTTATGCAAAATAGATTCAACACACGTAGTTTGTCTTTGTTTAATCAATTCTGACTTGAAATCGGAAGAAAGGGTGAGAATTTACTGTTTACATTTGCTAGTATCTTTACACATGGGACACTAATGTCATGCAGGTACCTCTAGGTTTTGTGTAGGTATTCAATCGACAGATCTATAATTTTAGGTTGATCAAACAACAGATGACTCAGTGTCTTTGTTAACCTGATAGACAGGTGAGCACAGGTGAGCAAGCCTTCTGTTCAGGACAATTTGCTAATATTTATTAGTCCAAAGTTATAGGGCACACTGAATAGAAGTTCATCTGGGGGCCTTTTCCTCAGAGGTAGCTCGGTCTGTTGCATTAAGATAATAAACTGTTTGATTTAAAAAATACAGTTGTGTCATGTGACTTCTGCTAGTGTTTTTTATCATGCAGTGTACCAACTTTTCCTTCCCTCTGGCATGCATGCACGTGTTGCTAGAATTCTTATATATAAGCTGCAACTATAGTCAAAATATTCAATTATATTTCAATACAAACTTTTTCAAAATTCCACCTTGAATAGAAAGTAAGGTCGGATTATGATACTGGATGCAGCTTGCTCGAGGCTTGCGTCAGTCTTTCTTGTAAAATTTATCTCCGGGCATTCACTGTAAGCCACTCATCGGATTCCATTAGAGTTGTGTTTTGAGTTTTCCATGGGGGATGTATGTTGCTGATTGAAAAGCCCTTCTAATATATTCAATATTGACCCTTTTCTGGGTTAGAAATGAACAATTTTAGATTCATTCATCAAAAACACCAACATCTCTTTCCATCTGGGACTTTACATTAATTTGGGGTGTCATACCATGACTAAAATGTTCTCCATCAAATGAATATTATTTCAAGACGTTATTAAGATTGATTAGTGTTTAATGACATGCCAAGGGTATTTCACTTATCTGATAGTCGTGTATCCAACATTATGGTGTAATCACCACAGTATTTACCCATAACATGAGAAGTTTTATGGTTAGCTACATTATACTTACATGTCCAGTATGTCTTTAGTTGAAACCTACTCAGAGGACCAAATTTGATTTGTAGGTCGACATCGCATGAGCAGGTAGCTAGAATCCACCCGGCGATTCCCTCATCATTAAATTTTGACTTTCACAATGTTTTAAATCTAGGTGTTTTTACAAATGGCCCTTGAAAGCAGTCTCTCAACTCAAAAGCTAGTCTGCAAAAAGATTTTGGTTGTGTCTGGCATTGTCTAAATGACCTAATCTTTTTAAAAACTAAAAGAAATTACAAGGAAAATGACTGAAATTAGCCAAATAAGTTCCCCTAGTTCCACTTAAATACAGAGATAGAATGTCTCAATAGTTGTATTTATATATACGGCTTTGCTCCTATGGCTTGTTGCCATGGTGATAAACGTTGTGTAACCCAACACCGGTTGTTGTGAATAATCGGCAGTTATCAGATGAGTGGTTATTATTGGTAATCATCAATAAAACAGATGACAAATTATCTAGGACACTTACGATGCCAAGGACATGAACCATTATCTTTATTGTACCCCATTCTTTATCACCCTATGCATGATCATGTCTATAACATCAGTCATGGCTTTGGTTTTAGGATATACTTCATCAATGTAAATGCTCATAAACATCGTAACTTACATCTCCCAAAGTTCACTTATCAATTCAAGCCAGTTTAAAACAATAAAAAGGAAGTTTGTATAATTTACAAGTTTGTGTTAAGAATACAAATTTGATTTCTGTTGTTGTAGTTATCAATGTGTCAGGTGCCTTGTAGATTTACCCCTCACACATCGCAGGTTAGCAGGGCCCTAATATACAATAATACCCTCTTGCGATTACAAGGTTATATAATCATATCACATTGTCAGCAAAGATATTGCAATATACCGTGTACTGTTACATCCCTACCAAGATATATTTTTCAGGGAATAAGATTCTTTTAGCGAGTGTAATTTTTTTACAATTTCGTTATTTTTGGGATAACACTTTCTTAGTTAGAACATATACCTGTTCAGAAAGTTTTGTAGGTTGAAACCCGTCTGGGAATCGCACCCACGACCCTCAGAGTTAGGCACCGAATCGCCAGCAATAAATGCAGCCTATCTGGACCACTCAGCCACCCGGCCTAATGGCTTACATGTAGGCCTTTTAATTTTACTGCCTTCCACCCAAGGATCAGTAAACAGATACATGATGTTAAATATTAATAAATACAGTAGGAATAAAACAGAACAGGTATCACGAATAAAGCTTTCTCTTTTCTGTTGTTGTTTTTTTGTTGTAAATAAATCCCCTTGTGTAGTATAAGTGACTGGGTAAGCAGGGTCTGTCTGTATCATCAGTGCAATAGCATCGGGCAGATACCTGGATCTAAATTAATGGAGGTCTATAAACACTTATATTCACTTACAAATTAACCAGTGTTAGATGATGATATGCCAAGGGCTCAAATAAATAAAGTTTGGTAAAAACTGACAAAATCAAATTTTACCAATGATGTATTGATGTAGCCTTAAGAAGACACTTAAAACATGATATAATGATATTACCCCTGAGATAATGAAGGTAATTGGGGCACTGACACCAGAAGATAAACTTAAAGCTGGGAAAGAATCATATCTTACAAGGGTTTATATAATGTGATAAACTTTCAATTTAAAGCTTTTAGAGTACAACATAACTCCATATCCAATCATATCTGTTTCTTATACACATGTATATCCTAAATTTGATTTTGTGTGATACAAGTTTCTTATGATGACACAATTTTGCAAACTTTTAATTATCTTGGCTAAAATATTATATCCTTTTATGCTTTTAAATTCAGTTTCATCAACTCTTTCATTTTAAGGCAATGTTTTGACTTAAGATATTTCAATCCTATTGATGGTGTCTGAGGGACACCATATTCATAAATTCCCAAATTCCACACATGGCCAGACAACCCTAACTGGTGTATTTTGTACTCAACAGTTAAATTCCTTAAAATAGGTCCTTTAAAATTTTGTGAGGTTACCTACATGCAATATTTTCATTTCCCCCTGTTTTGCTGATTTTTTAAATACATAAATGTGTCTTTATGAAAAATTAAGCAAAATTGCTTCAAAATACAATTTCATTGATTATCGGAAAAATAAAGAGCAAAATTTAAATGAAGACTGCAAACAATTTGGGACACCTATAAATCGGTTCTTCTAAATTAAGTTTGCATAACCATGGGGAGACCATGTTCTCACCCACAGCACAGGCCTGAAAATACACAAATAAATTACTGTTTGACGCAATATTGTAACACAAAAATACAGAAATGATAAGAAAGTACTCCTAAAAGATAATTTTCTTGCACATAAATTTTTTCCAAGGTGCCTTTATATTGGAAGTTTATGAAGTCGGCTTTAACTGACTTCCATATATGTGTCATATTTTAGATTTAGACAGTTTATGTGATCGCTTTTGAGCTAAATTGATTATTTTCAATTTAGTGTAACAAAAAATGTGCCAGATAATACATGTGAAAAGTTCATGTGACAGTGAGCTGCATCATGTAGCTGTATTACAAAAAATGTGTCTGTGTAACTCTCTATCTAATGGCATCAGCTGCTATTCAACAACTGTCAGATATCATGGTGTGTAAAAACTGACAAACAAATTGGCTGCACAAATATAACAGTGGAGCAGTCAACATGGGACTAAATTGTGGATCAGGTAAAACTCTAGTTAATATAGCTTATCCCTGCTTAATTGTCTAACTATTGGTTTGTAAGTTTATTTTAACATGATATTAAATTGACATTTGATTTGATTTATGCTGCGGTGCACTAATGCATTGTTCTTTTTGCTATGGATTTCAATATCATCAGATGTATATCAATTTAATGTTTAGATTAATCAATATAACATGTGTCATGATTCAACTGCATTTGTTCTCTTTCAAACACTCTTAAATGACTTACTGAGCTACAAAATCTCTCAATAAAATGTCACCCTAAGTGGAACCTGAACATATCTCTCTTCACTGTAATATAACTATGGGAAACATAAAGTGGATCTATTGTACATTGTATCATTATGTACTGAGCTAGTCCTGTTCCTTGTTGTTGTTGTTGTTACTTATTACTACATCACATGTTGCCCCTTAACTCTGGGAGCAACATGGCAACAGGAACCTGCCTCACAACCATTTGTGGAAAGGGATGAGTTAATGACTCAAACAAGATTTGAACCCATGTTGTTCTAGCAGGTGTCCTTGTGGAGCCATGAAGATGCTTATTCCTACTGTATTAAAACATACAATGTAACAGATGGTGTTTATTGACATAAACTAAAAAAAAGTCGTTTGATAGAGATATGAAATACAGCACTGAAATAAGGGTTAATTTAAACCAGGGAAAATTGGCTGTGTTGCATTTGCAAAAATTAAAAACAAATAGGCTAGCTTTTTGTCAAATTCACAAGGTTTTAATAAAATTGAATCAGTGGAATACAAAAGTTTCTAGATATTATCTCTCAAACAAACTTTGCAGATTTTTGATATAGTTATATAGTTATACAAATTTTAATCAAGGCATTTAGAAATTGGTTATGATAAATAATGAAGTATAGATATAGAGAGCAGAGTTTCTTGTTTAAAACTAATTCAATTATGATACACCTGAAGATGATGTCAGGTAGCAATCAGACAAATGGTCTGGATAATTCCCAGGTGTAATTGCTTCCAGAAGATGGGCAGAGGAGGCCAAAATTTGTGGATCCATAATTATTGCTCTTTCCGACTAAATTTGACATTTCTCACAAAAGTTAAAGATTAGTGATTGACAAGTTTCTGTCAATAAATGTTTATTTACAGAGAAGATTGTTTTTAAAAACACCAGTAACCAGACTAGCACACCCTTCATGTAAATGGATTACTTACTTAGTATTAGTGACTTTGTAAAAAATAAACCAAAAATATTAAAATTTACCATTTGCTTGATTTTCGCATTTTTGCTGTCTAACAAAATATTAATTTATCTGAATTGTGAATGAAACTAGGCAAGCATTAACCTATCTTTTTACATGGTTGACAAGGGGGTGAATGAAAAACTGCCGTAGTGATTTGAGACACCAAATCACTTGCAAGCCTTTAAAGCATCTTGCCAGTTCCTACGCTCCATGAGAGAGTTCATGATTTCATCAGCAATTCTTTGTTGAAGCTTGCTGCTTCATATTCTAATCCCAGGCTTGATACATATACAGATTTTAGGAAAACAGCAATTTATTGACTTTTATTTTAGCTCTTTGTGCTTTGGGCATCCATATATTTTCCAGAATTCCACTGATAACAGTATTACTCATTTCAATATGATATTATTTTATGTCACTGGTTGAACTACCAAATGTTGAATTACAAGAACAGTATTCACCGATTATCAAATACTATTATTCATTAGATTAGCTGAACTATAGAATTTATCAGTTACAATAACTATCACAGATTTCCAATTAATAAATATATTAAAACTGACTGGTTGAGCTAATATATTTATTAATTACAGAGACCTCATCACAGACTTCCAAATAATATTATAAAAGTGACTACATGGTTGAAGTAACATATTTATTAATTACAGAGACTGTGTCAGTCACAGACTTTCAATAATATTATAAATCTGACTGGTTGAACTGATATTTTTATTAATTTCAGAGACTGGATCACAGAATTTCCAAATAATCTTATTCATGTGACTGGTTGAACTGATATATTTATTAATTACAGAGACAGTATCAGTTAATTTCTACACAATAGTATTTGTATGGTGTGATGTATCCTTGTTCAGTTGTTTAACAGTAATACTGACAACATGCCATCATGTCAGGAACAACCTTGAATCTGATGTGAAACCTCAATCAAACACACAAACCTCAACGAAATCAGTATTTCTTACAAATGTTTTTATTATACTTCACAGGTCAGGGAAAGAAAGGAGGTGATAAGAATGGGCGCCAGACGAAGAGCTCTTCTGATATACGTGATGATGATAACGCTTCCCCCACACCCAATGCTCCAGAGAGAAAGCACAAACTCTGGACTAGCTTTAGAGAAAAGGCGAAGCTGCGTAAGAAGCGAGGAAAGAGGTCAAAGAGTGAAGAAGAAGACTTAAGTACTAGTCAACCGATAACGCCCAGTGAAGTTACATCAAATGGACGAACTCCAAATTTTGACAATTTGTTTGACTCAGCCGAGAAGCGCAATGACCGAAGCCTGAGTGACCCCACCTTAACCCCTCGTCTTGGTGATAGAAATGCTTACGATGATGAGGAAGTGGACAGTGGGATTGCTGTTGGCGACGGATCAAGCTCGGTAAGTACATATTTGTCTTTTCATAGTCTGGTGACCAGTTCAGTTCCCAATAATTTACATGCATCAGTCACTCTAAATGAAAAAACTGGCCAATATATACAAAGATTGCCAGGTTGAAGTGTCACTTATAGAGACCCTCTTACTGGCCTGCCAGAGAACATTTGACCCTTAAAGCAGTGGTCTAGACTGGAATTAAAACAAGGATTCGTGCTGGCCATAAACACATTAGGTCTGTCTCTTTTTTCAGACGAAGATAATTCTGAATGTGTGGTTTTCAACATTATACAATATCCCACAAAGTATACATACTGAACCGTAAAACTGAAAAATGATTTTGAAATTAAATAAACACTTTTTTCTTGATGACAAATTTTCATTGACATGTGTATAATAGAGCAAAATCTGCTATTTCCGAAATATTATTTTATACAAAAAGGCTTTTTTATATAAATTATTGAGAGAGAAAGCTAGAGTAATAAAAAAAACTGTGTGGTTGTATTTTCACACAAATACATGTATACATCATACATGGGCAAGTTAGCCTTTAATGATGCATATATCATGTAGTGTAGCATTTGTTAATTGTCCTGTATCAATACTTACTATGTCAGGATTTATTCAATGTTAACACAGGCACGAAGGCTTTGGAGTTATGTTCTTGGTTACAATCATTACAGCGTTATTAACCTATTTGAGTAGTTTATCATCATTGATTTAGCCCAAGTTGGTCTAATCGTGTTTATTTTTTTTTGCACACATTCTGCAAATTCACCACATTAACCAAAACCCAAGTTTAAATGCTAACATGCCAAAAAAACCCAGATAAATTTATCACCATTAGTGGTCTTTCCAGTCGATAGGTTCTGATCATTGTTTGGTACACTCAGGGTTATCCACCAATAATAAGTTTCATTTCACATTTTATCTGCCGCATTATATAGATCTATATTGGTGATACATACTGATTTTCTACATTCAGAATTTCACTGCCGTTTTTTTTCATTTCTGTCATTAAACACGGAATTGTTTTCTCAAGAAAGTACTGTTTCTGTTTTGATTTTTGTCAAAATCTGTGTTATAAGCAAAAAAAAATAAGTTTTGTTGCTTAGAAAACATTAGGTTTTAGAATTTTCCAAGCCTGAAAATTAGGGTGACAATTATGATTTATGATTTTATTGTGAATGGTTGAAGCTATAATGCAATAAATTCAATCTCTTCTCTTGCAACGTAAATGGCATATTTAAAGGTCACTGTGCAAATACACTCAGTGAACACTTTTCCAGATGTGTTTATTTATTACCTTGTTTAGGAAGTAGAATTTTTTCCTGCAGTATTCAGTCAGGTAGACAAATTGTTGATTAATGGAAATCTGTTGTTATAATATTGAAGACAGGTTTAGGAAATGATTGCAATAAATGAACAATGATAATATTTGTTTAAATTATCCGGGTGTTTGTGGTGCATAATATAGTTGTCATTGATCTCCCACAATAGTTCCATCTAGGTTTACTGATTTTATTTTGTATGCTCAAATAATGTGCTACTTGTGTAGTTAAATATTTAATATTTGATGTTACAACTGCTTTCAACTAGTAATTGCAGGCTGAATTGTTCTCATCTGTGAGGATGTCTCAGTTCACCCAACTGAATTTCCTTGTATCAATTGTGTACCATTGATGAAATCTGTTGTTTCATTTTGAAGTTTCACACAAATGAATGTTTTAATATGGTATGGGATACAAGTTTGTAATTGAACTATAAAACAAATTCATGCCTTGCTGTACAAAGAATTTCATGCATAATGTGATACAAACTTAGTATTTGTATCATATTTTTTGTCTCTCCATTCCATTCAAATTATATCCATAATTAACACTAGAAAGGCAAGGGTTGGCGGAACATTTCAACGTTCAATGTATGTAATATACATCTCTATTGGTTAATCAGTTGTATACATTTAACCTTATAATAATGTAAAGGAAACAATTCAAATCTTCATTGCACACATATTGTCTATGTAGTATGCTACATGTAATATATCTATACCCAAAGCCTGTAAATTCTAGAATCTCTTGGATCCAATGTTTTTTTCAATTATTTACCATCTGCCTGATGTGTGAGTCATTCCAATAGTACTTTAGTGATGTTTCTAGATATGATGGCTTGAAGAGTAATCCCCCTTCCATGAAGTATTTACACATCTATCTGTATACTAGTATTCCTTCAAAGATATATTTCTAAAAGTAATCACACTGGCACAGGGATGTAGATCAATTAAAATCGAAAAATCATCTTATATTCTAGATAACTCCCAGAGACAAGTTTCTAAATAAACCGTAATCTCGAGTTGTGTTATGGGTAACCTACAGACGTCTCGAGAGAAGGTAATGACCATAAATATGGTGTATAAAATAGTGTTAAAAATGGGTTATGGGTTACAACCTGTCTGATACAGAGGGATAGGTATATATGGTACAATCAAATTACATATCTGAATATTCATTAACCCTTATAGTGGCATTCATACCCATTACATTTAAAAGAAAACAACAAAGTATCATGTTGTTCCTTTTTCTGTATGTATTTTTTTTTTAATTGTAATGATTTTTAAAATTTAATTCTTTGCTCTCATCATTTAACTTCTAATGTAATCTCTTGAGCTTCCTGCTTGTTGCTCCTGAAGGTAAATGTTCACATTAATCTCCACAGTGATGTCGTCCCTTGCCAGTGACATCAATGGTAGGTCCCTTCACTTTCACTGAGCTTTCTGTCACCCTGGTGCTGTTAGAACTATGGATTAACACGAAGCCGATCTCTCTGTGATGTATTTGTATTATGTCCTGTGATTGGCCTTTATGTGTCCTGTCTTGTCTTTGTTTGATGACAGTGGGGTCAAGAGTGATTTACTAAAACCATTACACTGGCATGCCATTATTTGAGTGAAATAATCTAAATACAGTGCTTGCGCCAGCTTTTAATAGGAGTCTCGTAATGTTCCAAAAAGGCCATTGAATGCAGTCCTCTGACGTCAAAACTGTCGAGATTCATGGACTTTTTAATGATGTCACAATGCACAAATGTGTGTGACATCATGTAAAACCTCCACAACCACTAATGTACCGACGTCAGAGGACCGCTTTCCAAGGATAAAATTACCTCCCTTGCCAACTTACCAAGACTCCCATTGGGATGGTGCAAGCATAAAATATTCAACTGATTTTTGTAAGAGTCCTTAACATCAACTTTAACTTCAGATTAGCTCTGAGAGTAGTGTGTTGCAGGCTCACGATTGATTTACTATTCTAAAATATTTGTTTTGATGTATAAACGAGTTAAACTCTGAATAAAACCAGAAGGGTAATCCTGCCCAGGCCTCTTGAATAGTCAATACAGAAACATGGCTCCAGATAAAAGTGCCCCCTGGCTAAGGGCAGTTTGTTTGAAGAGTAACAATGCTGTCTTTACTTAGCACTGGAGGATTATTAACTTTCCAACATTATGGAAACTGTTCATATCTTGGTTGTGCTATAAATGTCAACTATAGTTGGAATACACCACCATCATATTAGTCAAATATCCTTAAGTGAAGTGTAAAACACCAATCAACCAAATAAAATGTGTTGGTCAATTTTAATCTTGAAAAAGTATAAATATGCCTATGAGAAAGAACTTAACTTTCCAAATGTTCTTCCAAAAATTCTAATATGCTTCCCAAATTTCCTGGGAGCATTTTTCAAAACAAATTTTATGACACCCACACCCTTTAACGGACAGATCCTGTTAAAACGGGAAGGACTGGTATGCCATGATGGAGTATTGGGACACCAATAAGGACATGTATGCCTGATCATGTAGAAGGGTAGGATTCAACCAGATAGTCTTAGGCTATTCTACTGCTTGGTTGAGCAAGCTGGTGAGCCAAAATACGCTGACCAACCTAGTTCCTTCAGGAAAAAGTTAAAGTACAGTATAAAAAATATAACTTACGCTGCTGGAACCAGATTTTACTCCAGTTTACAGATTATTTTGCAATTATTGTATCCACTTTTAGAGAAATAAAAAAAAGTTAGGCATTCCTCTTAGTTTACATTTTATAAGATTCATGGGTTTTTGTTAGTTACAAGAAAAAAATTACAAGAAAAAGAGTTACCATCAGTGCGGGCTTGGTAATCCAGCTCAAGACAAAATATTCTATCATAAAACATTCATTTCACAAATTTTATTTTATTAAAAAGGCTATATGTCATCAAATGATTTTAATTGGACATAATTTGTTATTGTGATCTTTAAAGTGTTAGCTACATGTAAATTAATAATTTCCTAGAATATTGGTAGGCTACTGTTGTGTGAAGACGATAGTTAAATGGATGCAGTCTCTTAAATTAACTATCCGGCATGGATGTAAAAATAGTCATGGCACTTTGTTCAATCAGTCAGACATTTAAGGTGAAAACCACTTGCATTTTAAATATCCTGACCGTAACCATTTCCAAATGGTTAGGTCCAAAAATATTTCTTATCTTGTTTTGCAATTTCTTTTTTTTTATACAAAAGTAAATAATTAACATTTAATATTCCTCTGAGAAATTATTTGGACACCACTTTTCTCTACCTAGCAGTGGAAAAAACATTAATGATTATGTTTGGGCTTATAGCATATACTGAATATTGGAGTACACCATCATTCTATAAGTGAAAATCCCTGAGCATGATCTAAAACACCAATAAATCATTCCTACTACCAAATAAATCCATAGGGCATTTCTATAGGACAGACACCCTAAATTTTTACTAGCTTCTCCAAGTCAATGTCTGGACATGGCTGGAAGATGATCCTTTTGGTACTATACCTTTCAGGTTCTATCAAAAGACAGATCTATAGCTCTACTGGGCCAATGTAAAAGTCTTTAGGTTGGAATGGATAAGTCCAAAACAAACATGGCCTAGAAACATGTTTTTTGTCAGCTTTTGGATTACATATTGATAGTACACTGGAGCCCTTAAAGTACTGCTGGCTGCGGTAAAGTCAGTTATAATCCCTGATCGTCTTGTAATTTTAAGATGTCCAACCATTGAGCAAATTTACACTCTACCATGCACACCCCACGATGATGTGCTGCATTTCTAATAATGTTTTGTTGACGGATTGAAAAAACATAAGGATCAGTTATAAAAAGTTATCAGTTATAAGGTAACTTAAACCATTCGAATTGGAGATAGGCTCTATATTCCCATTATAAGTTCAAGTGCACTGTTTGCTTGGGGAATTTTATTTGGTTAAAGATATTGATTTCGTTCAATATCTAGCTGTGGCAGTTCACAGATCAAGGCCTGAAGGAAAACTAATAACAGATTGAAAAAAAGAGCAATTGTGAAAAGTGTTCCTCCGTGAAGGATTGGAACAGTTTGACGGCACTGTAGCAATTATTATGTGACTCCAGGGTTTTCAATTCTTGAATTGCATAGCATTGTGCTAAAACAGGGTCATTATTTAAATTTATTGTGAACAATCCCCATGTCTTCAGTTCCAAGGAACTTCCTGGTTTGTCCTTGACATGTTTACTTGCTATCCAACATCCTATTTCAACTTCTCCTCGGGAATATCACAGAATTATTTCAATTCTTGTATTGCATATTGTTTAACCTTAATGTCATGTCTGAATTTCTACATTTGATACTTAGCATTTTACTGTAATTTCTTGTGCTAAATTTTGCTAGTGATAAGAACCTGCTTGCATGTGTCAAGAGATTTAGACAATAGAAGTGCAATGTATTGTGCATAGTCAGTCTTTGTCCATTTTTGGTTTGGATAATCAGTTTTATTAAATTTAAAATGGTGATTCTGTTGAATATATTCACTTGGTAATTTGTGTTGAATATGTGTCCGAAAACACACATGTGATGGACAACAACAAAATATCAAGTGAGCCAGAGGAGACAGTGAAAAAACAGCATTAATTAAAAGCGTTTTTTTTAGTGTGTAGAATACTGTTTTCATAACTATCCCCTCACACTGACTTAATTACATATTTTTTTCTTCCAAGAAAATTTAAATTGTGTTTTTTTTTCTTTCATCTTGGAATTCGTGCAAACGAATCTTAAGTGGAGTTGGTGAGAGGTTTATGGGAGTTTTGTGTGAATCTGATCATTCTGATGATGCTCTGAGCACTATTGTCACTTCCTGGCTTTATTGATTTAAGGATTGCCAGACTTTCTCTTCATGATTCCAAAAATGGTGTGGGTCATACAAGCCGAGCGCATTCCTAAATCTGGCTTCTAATCTCTGCTTATATTTAGAGCTTTTTTATTTTAAATTACAAAAGTTCTATTTTTGGTAAGTTCTGCCCAAATTTTCAAAGGAAGCTCAATCTGATCGTTGACATTTATTTTGATCCACATGTGATAAATTCTATGACATTCCAAAGATGTTATGGCTTAGTCGCTGGGATATTCTCAACCATAAAAGGTTCCCATCACAAGTGGAATCAATAAAATGGTATTATCTGATGTTTTGTCTGGGATTCTCAAAAGAAGGTGAACCTAACAGACGCCTATGACTAAGAGTTTTGACATCAGTGTTTGTTTCTCCTCTGGGATTTCTTGGAGTAAATTGGTGCAAAAGATCAGTATAGTGCTTGCTCTGTTTACCATGTTTGCATATCCCAAGAGTGGTCAACATGTCAGGTTCCTCGGCAGCAATTACTAGTGGCTGGTTGAAAGAGACATCCTTAAGATTAAGGCAGGAGAAAATTGTAAAGTGTATCTATATCAGTGCATGGGCAGAGATTTCTTTACACTCAGTATATGGCTAAAACATAGGAGTTCGGATATATGTGTATATTAACGAGTTATATGCTTGAAGCATATTTTTGAACCCATTTCCACTGAAGGTATTCTCTTGTACTTTTGTCATCTAAAATGTGAGTCTTGTACTAATCAACTATTAAAAGTTCAGTTATTGTGTCTTGTGATCATGATACTTTTATATTAATAGCATATTATAACAAAGATCTTGGCAATGAGGGTTCAATGGAGATACAATAACTGGTATCGTTTCCTTTGCGATGGGAAAAAAAGTTTGGATATTTTCAAAAAGCTGTTTAATTTGTAGTGACTTTTGAAAACAAAATAGTTTTCTTCTTGGATTTCAAATATATATACTATGAAAAATAAGAGAGGAGGCATTCATTGTTGAAAGATGTACCTTGTATGTAGCTTGCCATTGATTTAATTCCCATGTACATTTTACAAGAACAAGTTGAGAACTGAAGTTGACTGAAACCTTTTCACTGTCGCCAACATTTACAAAAAACATGATAAAAGCCTCTTTTGTTTATAGTTCCATTCATAGTACATTGCTCAAATACGCGAAACAAGAGCGCCAGAGTTTAAATTTGACCCTGTGTACTAGTTTGTGGAATAAATCAAACAATACTATAAACTGATTCTTACTATGATATGTGAAGGATCCAGAACTCTAAGCTAGCTAAAAGAATAGATGACTACTTTCAACAGGTATTGTATCAAATTTTGTGGTTCCCATACACAAAGGATTCAGAACTTGAAAGATAACCTAAAGGGAACAGACTTGGTTTCTCTCAGTTGTTTGGTGTAGATTTTATTAGAAAATATTACCAGTCTGACACCGACCTGTTTATTTATCCCAGGCGTAATCTCAGTTTTACATATTTCTGGCAGATTATCAAAATGGATGTATTGTATAACTGAAATAATCATCAAGCTGATCCGCTTTGTCAAATTATTGGATACATGTGGCAGTAAACCTGTATAGAACAAAACTATGACATTCTACGTTGTAAATGTAGATGTTAAACTGTGGTGATTAATACTTTTAACTCATTGTGTCTCATAGTCACCATGTAATTTAAATAACTGACAGACCCGGAAGGTGCTATTTAATCCACATGATGCATACCGAGAAGAGAAATAGTTTCTCCTGGGATGTACTTGTCTCTGAGAGTTCATCCAGAACATTATAGGGCCCATATGTTATTATTTTTATAATCAACACCCCTAAGCCAGTCTCCTAATTTTTTTAAATCTCTATATTTGTCCTGTAGAAGCCAGAGAGCTTCAGGTTCACAATCATGACTTTTAGGGTCTATTCTTATACAAAGAGTTCATCTATTTATCTCATATCAAACAACCTGAGTTAACTCCCAATTACAGATTGCTGACAAACTGACAAATGGAAATCCTTATCTTTCACTACAATAGGAGTGAAAACACTATAATGGTGTAATTTGAGGAAAGAGAGTTTTTAATCAACAGGTGCTCCCTTCTCATTTGTATCTTCCACTGTCACCAGTGAACTATAATCTTATTCGTGTAAGTTCCCAATTGGTGTGTGCTATGTTCTTGATTCACAAGTTGAAGCAGCAGATTGTGCAATGCTGACAAATATCTGACAAAAACAAGCTTTTCCCACAAGTACTTGTCAATTTGTTCATTAAAACTATGATAAGCTGCAGCTACAAGTATTTTTGTTTAACCTCATTGGCTATCTGCATTGGTATTTGTAAACAATGACTGAATGCTGTCTCTGAAGTACATACAGTACAAGAATATCCAATTTGGGTTTTGTTATATCTTTGTTTATTCCAGCTAAAAATTTGACAATTCGCATCACATTGACATTTTGTTAATGGAGAGAAAGAGGAAAAGTTCAGATGTTTATTGAAATTCAGCTCTTTGGAGTACAGTGCCAAAACACTAACAACCAGATCCCCTGGGGCTTATAACAAGCGTAGGTACAACACAGATTGCCTCCAAAATGACGATAAGCCTTTGTACTTACTATTCTCCTGACACTCTAAATGTAATTTTGCTATGTATACCATAGTGAACTGGCATTGTGAATTACGGCAATTCTACATGTAGCTGAACTTTGTGTTAGACTACACCATCTGAAGATGTCTTCATCACATGTATGTGATTGAACATTATGAGCCGCCAGAAGAAGAAGGGGCGTGTAAGTATAAGTTATAAATTTTATAAAGTTTGTTTTAGCAGGTGGTTGCTTTATGTTGCCATGTCATTCTCAATGATAAAGGGCAATATATGGTCATTTATGTGTGGTGTCTTTGTTCAACATGATATGATTGTTTTGTCTTGATGGTTGTTTGCAGGGATGTGGAGGGTGGTTTTTGTTATCCATCATTATGTCACCATGTTAGCAATATAGACTTAAACCTCAAATAAATCAAACTTTGTTGATTTTTTTTTTTTTTTTTTTTAATTATATTCTTATATTTACTGATTAAATTTCTTGTTTATTATGAAGTAGTCCTTGAGCGAACATCTTCACAATATGACTGAGATCAGTGGGATGTCTTTGTGATACTTTACATGTATTAAACCAAGAGCAATATGTGCAAAATCTGTCAATACCATACAGCGTTTACTTGGCACTGGAGCGACATTAGCAACAAGACTCTTTACATTTAAGCCGCATGAGGGAGCGGGTGGGCCATGCCCCTGCAGAATACTCCCCCGTCTTCCTTGGTCGATCGTAAGAGGCGAGAAAAGAGGTTGCTTTCTGTTGCCCTGGTGTTCTTAGAGCTAAAGGGTAATGGGAAGCAGATTTGTTTGTGATGTTCTGTATGTTTATCCGTCGTCATATAAGTGAAATACCCTTGAGTACGACGTTAAACACCAATCAAACAAACAAACAAATCTTTTTCTCTTGTCGATATATCAGTCAACGTTTCGGATCTGTTTGAGCCGCAACACAAGACATTTCAAATCAGTTTTTTCGTTCTGAAGGACACTTTCTGATAAAATGTAATGAGCTTACATCTTTAATAAAGACTATTAATCGAACTTTGCACAATGGATTTTATAAAAAGTTATTTCTTTAAACCCATGTACTTTATCAATTTACAGTTAAGTGTTAATTGTTTGTAGGGGCTTAGCGCCGTACATATGATTAATTAAATTACACGAGAGTGTACCAGCCCAGGCGAGGGACAACACACTTTCACCTTCGTGGAAACAAACAAAGACAGGACAAATACAGAACTATCAAATGACGTATTACAAGAACATCACCAACATACCGTCTTGTATAGGTGTAGTTTTTTAGCTCGTACAGATTGCATGCTGTTAAGTACTTCCTTTCAGTATGATTTTGCTGTAAACCGTTTGTCTGTATGTGTGTGTGTGTTTCAGTCTTAATTGTGTATTGGTCGGTTGCTCATGTTTTATTACCTCTGTCTCACACTGCAACTCTTGTCTACGCTAATATTTTCGTGTTTTTTCTTTAATGTAATAAGGCAAATCCGGAGACAAACCGTTGGTAGTATTGTGGCGAACATCATTCAATTGATTGGGACAGCCAGACAAATCAATAGTAGCAGTAGTAACCTAGGTGTTTATTGACTAAATGTGGGGAATTCAAAGCGCCTTGGTTTCGTGCATGTTATTGATACTTTGTTATAGTAGTCCTATTTGTGGAAATTTCTTATCTAAGATGCATTTCTTCACGATGTTTTTCATAAACTACTAAAACGATCTTTTCTGGTTTTGGATAAAATGCCCTGTGTTCATTCCTTTCAAGATTTAACAGAACAGCCCTCAGTATACCGCTATCGTACAAATGAAACATCTTTGAGCATATGTCGTTCAATACTAACCCATGTACCACAATGTGTCTAGGTTTCCATCACAGATACGACCTACCCTTCCACACTCCTTTAAACACAAATCAATCTAACAAAATGACACAAATACTGACAGTTACTCATCACAACATGATTTTCAAACTGGCTTATATATCATAAACATTCAGTTGACCGCTTTTTTGTTTCTTATCTGGAAGATGACCTTTTAACTAAATACTTATTTACAATTTCTGAGCGAGGGCTGAGTTTCCACTACTAACTGATGATATAAACATTATAAAACATATTGTTACCACATGTGGAGGAAACCCTTATTTATGCATCTTACTATAAACAATGATTCGCCATTGCTTTCCATATAAGTTAATCTTGAACCAGATCTTGGGGAAGGGTTTTTTGGCCAGCAATTTGTTTGGCCAGACCTTGGAAAATGTCATATGGACACATTTTATAGTGTCCATTTTAATTTTAAATGAAGTTTGCATGCGTTCTTTCGTTTAAAGTTTATAGATATCAAAACGAGCCGTTTAAAGAAGTTTTACTGTAACTTGTTAGCAGCTCCTCAATACTACTTTATATACTACATCCGCTAAACATGCTTACATAATCTTTGTCGACAAAGAGTTTATCCCAAACCATCATCAATCAAGGTTAGCGTGACTGTTAAGTAGTTTTAACTAGAGCTTTTAAAGCCACTAGCAGTTTTGGTTGATAGTTTTATTTGATCTCAAACCTTGTTCTTGAACTTTAAAAACAGTCAATATGAAGACCGATTTCCTGTGTGACGTGTTGTTGTCAGTTTAATATATTTGTTTGATGACATTAAATAATGTTAGTGCCCTGCCAATAATATTGTGAACGGGTTATTATTGGGGATGTTTAGGACATATAAACGATTGTATATAACGCCTTAAACTCTTCTTCACTT
>JARFOD010005566.1:0-11639 GCA_031763545.1 Mopalia muscosa | reverse complement strand
CCATTAACAGCGTTCTAAATCATCAAGAGTTGCGTTTGAGCGAGAGTTTGGTTAACATGGACGTTAGAAACAAATATATATCATTACAACATGTGTATTTGGTCGTGCGGTCTGAAAAGAATATGATACTTTTTTCAAATTCTCTTTTGCGTTTCTTTTTTCGAAGAGTGTATATGCGACTCTGATGTGATATTAAGAGCATCAACAATACAAATCGATTGGTTTAATTCTCTGCATTAAGCTAACTGTAAACACATTATCCCCGTTTCTGTATATGGGCATAGTCAGAAATAAAGAATTGTTATTATATTATTATCCCAAACAGAACCGACAAGTTCTTTTCTATATAACATCTGTAGCGCACAGTAAATTCCACCCATTGCAGTACTCCCTCTAGCTGCGGACTGATTGTTTGAAACGTAACAATGCTATTTAGTTAAAACTGGAAGAAGTTGAATTGTCTAACACAGCATAAAAGTTCAATTGGTTTGCTTTGTTACTCTGGCTTTTTACTGTTGGAGTACACGATACTGTTATACGGACAAAAGAAATTTGGAGGCGGCGAAAAATAATCAAACACAATCAACCAATAACTCGACCAATCAATCAATCAATCAATCAATCAAGATCAATCAATGAATCTTCTACTCTTATTTTGATATTTTATGAAAGCTTAACATAAAACTTTTACAATAGAGACATTCGTTCTACTGGCAGTTGCTTGGGTCTAATAAACCGCATGCGTCTCCAACAATATAGCTTCGTAAATCTACTCGTATTTCAGAATACATGCTGTAACAATAATACGTAACTGATAGAAAAGGGAAATCGTTTGTTTCCAGAAAACAATTGGTTGGCTCGACGAGCTGATCAGTTATAAACAGCTGAATGTCTTAAGATAAGAATATGACGTTGTAATTATGGCCGTACCAGACTTCCATACAAACCCCCCCATTCACCCTTGCGGTAATTTCAGTATAACTAAGGTTAATTGTCCATGAACTTGTCTGTAATTTGTAATTGTTGTTGTGGCTGTAGAGAGACGCCTATTGCATAATACAAGATATATGTATGTTGTTGAATAACAAGGAAGTAGACAAGGTGACCAATGCAGATTATTTGCCGGGAAGTTAAATCGAAAATCCATACGTTGCAATACAAAAAATATGTGAATAAAGTTGTAGGCAAAGTCTTCGCACACGCAGCTGTGTAACTTACAAAACTAAACAACAGATTCCGTGTGCATTGTTTCCCTAATTTGTTTTAGAGGAAGATGAATTTTGTTTCAGTCTTTGTTTGATGCAAACAGCATCAGTTCAGTGTATACCTTCCCCATTCAAGGCAAGGAAGGAAACTCACTTGTAGCCTCGGATACATCGGGGCGATATTTATGGGATTTCACCTCGGTTATTCAGAAAGATCCGAGGAATGTAAGTAAAGTACGACGCTAAAAGCAAATAATAAAAAATCCTTATTTAAATTTTAAAAAATACACCCCAAGTAAATGCGGTATTAAATTGACCAGATTGACTTCGGTTTGAAATGTATTTTAGGCCAAACGCATTTTATGTGTCTACCTGTCTTATATAAATGAAAAATATTTTAGTATTTTTTTAGAATAAATAAAATTAGGTCACATTGACTACCTTGTGTACCTTTGTGGTGCTTCGTTTCAAAGAGAAGTACTAACAGAAACGCCCCACCTACCAAGTTATCCGTGTTGACTTAACTCATGTGTTAAAACTTACCAAGGGAAACAATTTATTGAAGTCAGAAAGACATAGACTGTTATGCACGTTGAAAAAAAGCTACAACACTACTATGTACACAGGTGTTATAGTAATGTACGTCTCTGGGTGAAAGTGGTAAAGTAAACAAAGATAATTTAGGATACGAAACTACTAGGATGTGTCTGCTAAAACCTATTTCTTCATGAATAACTTTTTTTGTTTTTGCGCGCATTTTAACCTGTTTGCCAAGAAATGCTGTTTGTTAATCTGCAATATAATATAGAGCATAGTAGATAAATGTCGAGGATGATAAAGGTGCACTTCTCCCGATTCCTCCCAACCATAGGAGGTCATTCTCTCTTTCCGAGAAACCCTGACAAAACAAACCTCAATTAGCCTCTTTTTGCCCTTGATTTTACCCACAATTTGCTTCCGGTGGTCAATTGAGTGTTAAACCTGTATCCCAAAGGTCCCGGGCGCAAATCCCGGTGGAGACAAGCACATTTTTCTCTCTTCATTTATTAAAAATATATATATATATTTCAGAAGGCTTCCGGATTAACTCCAGCAAAAAAAAAAAAAAAAAAAAAAAAAAACCCAAACAAATTATAAGTAAAATCTAGATCACAAAGATGCTAATTTAGCATTCCTGTGTCCGTGCTTTATACATTCTGCCGTGAGCCTCTGTAGCTCAGTCGGTAGAGAGTTGGGCTTGTAAGCCAAATGTCCCAGATTCGAATCCCAGTGGAGACTACCAACTTGTTCTCTCTTCACTTATTCAAAATTTATCCCAAAACAAATAAACCCCATGGAATGAACAGAAAATATTTTCCTCGGGCGCTCACACCAATAATCAGAAGGTATATGTTTATTTGTTACACTATATCAGTCAATAAATAGATAAATATTTCAACTGAGATCATTTCGATAGCCAAAGAATGTGGACGCAAACCATCGCGTATTTGAAGCTGGAATTTGTTAAGTCGTTAACGTAACTAGATCTGTTCTGAGATCAACCGAGAGACTGTGCTGTCCGAGACCAGTCAGTTGGTCCGCTGAGTCTGTTATCGTACACTCCCTAGGGTGTCTGTTCGAGATTTGTTTAAAAGCTAGTAAATCCAAGTTTATGTTGAAGACCAGTTAGCTATTAGATAACTGTATAGTCTTCAGCTTATTTGATATGTTACTTATCTTTAGAGCACAAGTATTAATACCAATCAAACATAGCAAGCTATCTTTTCCGAACCTTGACAGGAACATACAAAGGCCAGGTATCGCCAACCAGGAAGAAAGGGTTAAGACATCATATTTTTATTTTTATTTACCCCAAATTGAAAAGAAATGACCCGGTTAAGAAGTATATATAGACACCTGCAAATTTCTATAGCCATGATAAATAAATTTTCATTGTGTAATACGATGACCAAGAATTTGTATATAGAAGTAAATGTCATAATATATTTCATGTTGAAATGTTTCTTATTTAGTCTATAGTTATTTTTGTAATAAAATTGATACTTTACTTGGTACATGGGCTGGCTGGACGGACTTAAAAGTTAGCTGATTTGAGCGATATTGTTTGAATTTTATTATTTTTCTAAAATAAATCTTAGAGGACAGAAATTTAAGGGGTATTACTTTTTAGCCAATCAACATTACGGAAACAAATTCCTATATTTGTCGTTTTGTACAAGACATATTATTGTTGTATCAATATTACACTGAAGAATTCTGGTTAGCAATAGTAACAATTTGATATCTGCCAATATAATGCAACTAAAGATAAAAGGCTAATTTACAGACAAAGACTGCTCTCCCGAGTTTGTGTATATTAGTAACAAATTGATCTTGGAGTTGATGTGAACAAGATTGCCAATCTCTTGTCTTGGTTAATTTACTTCTAGTCATGCAAGTAATTTAAAACATGTTACTACTAAGGACTTATTGGCACCATACCTGCACAGCTAACAAGACAAAGCTGGCGTATCACCTAGCCAAGTGTCTACCTTTTCAAAGTCAATAGTCAACGCCTACCGCACATTCCTGGATTTCTTTTATGTCATATAGGATTAATAATATAACAGATATTTTTAGTGATTCGAGGTAATATCCTATTTCCAGTGAATGGTTGTTGCGGCTGTAGAGGTTTGCTGATGTTCGCTTACCCTGAATTAGTTAACAGGGCTGTTTGAATTTAAATTGATGCAAACTTTGATGTCAGTTTCGAAACAAGTTTGCGCCTGATTCAAAGGTTTCGTCATCTGGTATTGGTGGTCAATTTGTTCATCCATTCGACCACCAAACAAAGGTTATTTTTCCTACAGAGCACATGTCCTCTGGCTAAGGGTAGTTTGTCTGAAGAGAAGCAATGCCGTCTTTACTTAGCACTGGCGGAACATTATGGAAGCGCTTCACATCTTGGTTGTGTTAGGCTTCTGTTAGTTATTGTTGGAATACATAGCCGTCATTTAAGTGACATGTCCTTAATCATCAATGAACGAATAAATGAATGAAGGAATAAATCAATCAGCCAATCAATCAATCAATCAATCACCTAAGGACCACAAGCAATCACCTATAGACCATAAGAACAGTAAACTATTAAACAAATATAAATGACATATAGATTTCAATCCGGACCAATCAATTTACCAAAGCCTTTAGCCACAAGTTCTCTGTAAGTAGCCAAGCTGCTGATTTATTTACTAAAACTTACAATCGCTTTGTCTCAAATTCCACCCAGAGCACTAAATCTGGCTGGCGATTGTTACGCGTAACCTTTCAAGTAGAGCAATAGATTAAACGTCTTCTATAATTCAGTGGCGGAAGAGATTCCTTATTGTTTTTGCTTCCTCCGGGGTTTTATTTATCGATTTTTTAAAATGGTTTCTTGTCGTCTGATCTCTATATGGATATTTTCTTTCCCAATAAAATTAATCCACCCAGGGATAAACCTCAATAAATTTGTCCAAGATATACTTGATTTGTAGAAGTAAAAGTTCTAAAAGTTAATTGAAATACATATTCACAGGTACTGCCTTTGGTAGAGTTTGAGTTAAATTGTAGAAAAGCAAAGTAAATCATTTTCATGTTGGGCTGGAAAACGGTTACTGGCGACATGCTAAGTTGGATAAAAACAATAGTCAATCCCTGAATGTTTTATGTATCCCTTGAGCTGTATAATCATTTCTCTACATACTACGCTAGTTTGGGATAGATCGGGGTCAACGGGGGATTACCACCCTCAAGTACTCCTTATCAATTGTTTAGTGTGCTTGTGTATGTTGTGTTGTCCTTGTCTAATAGAACCCTAAAATTCTTAATTTAGTGCTCTGATGGTACCCTTGTTGGTTCTGTATGGGAACACACACAGCAAATGTTCTATGTATAATCTTATTATATTAAAGAACTGTTTTTGTTCTTCTCGTTCCATGTAGAACCATCCTCTTTTCCAAAGAACCCCCAAATAACCATTATTTCCAAGACTGTATTTAACAGTTTGTCTGGTTGTCTGGTGAATCTTATTTAACGGATTGGAAAACTGATAACAAGCTACAAACAAAACAAACTATCGTTCAAACTACTTTTATTTTCTTTATACTAATACTGTCAAATCCAGCCAACACATCTTATCTTCCAATTGTGTCCGTCGGCTGAATCCGGTTAAGTGTCCTTACTGTTCAGTGGATTTAAGTACAAAATGAAATCACTTCTTTGACTGGCGAGGATTTACAGTACTGAGACATTTTTCTAACTAATTGTGGTGTCTTAGTTTCGTAGACTCTATCCTGAGGCAAAGATGTATGAGCGTAAAAAGTGTCAATAAATACGACCAACGGACTAACGGGGGACAACAAAGTTTAATTGCTCATTTGTTTCGATCTACTCACTGTCAGTTAGAAAAAGAAAATGTTTTATCGTTTTGATTTTGTCATTGCAATTTAAATTTAGTTTGATTGGGGCATATCAGTACAATGAAATATCAGTTTGAGATTTTAATTTCAGTTGTAGCTTGTTCTCCTTAAAGGAACGCCAGAAAAAAAATCCTTAATGGCAAATCTGTCACGCCATGCTTCTTATGTTGTTCAAGGGATGTCCTGTAAGAAAGCCTTCAAGGAAGACAGGAAGTATGTCCATCTGTTCAGACCGATGTCGTGTCGTATAGAACGCTTTGTGCAAAATATACTGTCCACGCCATCCTAGTTTAGTGGCGTGGCGTTGCAAATAGCATAATATTGACTTCTGTAAGGTGGGTCTTTTCTATTCCACATTCTACAAAACATGTGTTTTGGAATGGACAGGGACTTTTTTTTCAGAGAAGCGGAATGTTTACAAGCAGAGACGATTCTTGTCTCCGCTTGTCTAAAGAAAAAGTTAGATTTACCTCGTTACCTAAGAAATCTTTTCATGACGTCAGACCCCGGTTGCTAGGCTCTCTTCACCGAGTCAAAACAGCCGCCCATCCAATTACAATATGCATTTTGAGTAATACTTATAATGTTTTTTTTTTACGTAGAGTTGAAGTAAGACTAATTTTGCAAAAAAACACAACAATGTCCAGTTTATGCTTATGTAGGTATGGCTACTCGATGTAACATTCCCATAAGTAAGGTATTTAGCACTATTCCATCTGTCAGTCAGTGAGTCAATCTATCTAGCTCTCTCCAATAACATACAGGTTGGACCGATATATTATTCTTTCGTGAAGCCAGGAATCTGTTTGCGAAAGTTGGCAATTTTCAGCTTCGGCGTCTTTCTGATTGATTTCAATAATCACTAGGCCGCGTCTTGTTACGTATGGCGTTTGTCTAATTATCTCAGCTCTCTTGGGTATGTAGTTCTCCTCTCTCCGACATCAATAAATCAGACTGGTGATAATTCGTATGATTGTTGTACTAAAACCTTGTATTGGGAAGACATTTGTCATTCGGAGCTTCAATTATGTTCAGTAACAATAAGCTCTGTAACATAAAAGTGATACGGAGAAGCTGATTAGCAAACGATGAGTTAACACGTACTATACAATCACAAGGCTACACACACCCACTGGTCTTTAACTCCCACTATTTGTATATTGGTGTATAGATTCTGTGTACCACGATACATAAACACTTATAAACGACGTTACCTCAAACTCGTTTAAGAGGCATTTAGAAGTCGATGTACTAAACATAAAGGCTTTATGGATTACAACTTCTGGTTTATTAAGGGTGCTAATCTATAAAGATTTCTGTTATGTTTACCAAGTACTCGTCGTAAACAACTAATGGTCTACATTTGTGAAGATTAAATCAAGCAGCGCAAGTTTTTAAGTAAATGGTGTGTACCTAGTGAATAACTTGTAGTCGATATTATAAGTTCATTAGACCGAGGCGAACATCAATCGACTTGCACACATAAAGTTACTGACGACGTCGGCTTCCAGAGTATAGATTCCAGACGAATTGATATACAGGTACAAATAGTAATATCATCATAACAATGAACACAATCAATGTTAAAATGTATGGTAGACAAAATTTGTTTGAAACTTCTTTCTTCCTAAGTCTCAATTCTATTGACTATTAATAATACAAACTAAGCATTGTTTTTTTTTTTTGCCTCATCACGGATGCTAACCAAAATGGTCAATCAAAGTTACAAAATGATTAGTCATATGGTCGGTTGGTCCGACTGTCCGTCATGTCAGTCAATCACAAAAATACCGTTATCAAAACAATCTGACAACATATTTGATATAATTAAAGTGTTTGGCTGATTCATGTCGGGACCTTACATATCAGTAGCAACAAATACAAATCTTATATGCAGAGAACACGGCATTTCATTGGGCAACAACTCTTATCTGTAGAGAACTCGGCATCTCATTGAACAGCAACTCGTATATGTAGAGAACACGGCATTTTATTGGACAGTAACTCTCATCTGTAGAGAACACGTCATTTGATTGAACAACAACTCTTATATGTAGAGAACACGGTATTTGATTGGACACCAGCTCTTATCTAAAGAGAAGACGGCATTTTATTGGACAGCAACTCTTAGAGAAACCGGTATTTCATTGGACACCAACTCTTATCTGTAGAGAGCACGGCATTTGACTGGACAGCCAATCTTGTATGTAGAGAACACGGCATTTGATTGGACACAAGCTCTTATCTGTAGAGAACACAGCATTTGATTGGACAGCAACTTTTATCTGTAGAGAACACGGCCTTTGATTATAATCCAACTCGTATCTATATAGAAGACGGCATTTGATTAGAAACCGAGTCTTATGTGTAGAGAACACTGCATTTGATTGAACAACAACTCTTATATGTAGAGAACACGGCATTTGATTGGACATCAGCTCTTATCTAAAGAGAAGACGGCATTTTATTGGACAGCCACTCTTAGAGAAACCGGTATTTCATTGGACACCCACTCTTATCTGTAGAGAGCACGGCATTTGATTGGACACCAACTCTTATCTGTAGAGAACACGGCATTTGATTGGATAGCAACTCTTATATGAAGAGAATACGGCATTTGATTGGAGGGTAACTCTTATCTGTAGAGAACACGGCATTTGATTGGACAGCAACTCTTATCTGTAGAGAACAGGGCATTTGAATGGACACCAGCTATAATCTGTTGAGAACACGGCAGTTGTTGGATAGCAACTCTGATCTGTAGAGAACACCAGTTTGCATTTGATTTGCCACCACCCTAAAGATTTCTTGTTCCCAGTTTTATTTATTGAATATCTAACAATGGCCTGACTAGCCAAATTGTTTTGCAGGCGTTGGCGTAAGTGTTGCACAGGAAACAAAAATCAACTACAATCTTCGTGGAAGAATTTGAAGACTAAATACTGATTCGAGTCCGAAGAAAACAGATCATTGTCATCAGTAACAACTGATTGTGTAGAGAACACGATTCGACATTTTATTTCACAAATCAAAAAATTTATTTTGTGTAGTTCTTATTGAATATCCGTCGACACACCATCTAAACTTGTTTAAAATTTGCAGACGATAACTAAATTGCTGCCGCGTCAAGACATATATATATATATAAACATACAAATGTTTTAAAGGTTATAAACAGATCAATGAGATGTCTCGACGCTGTATTTTCTCAAGTCGAAAATTTTAACTCTGTCTTTATCGGAACGATGTCAAGATCAAATGACGAGACAAACTTGTCAAACTTATTACTGACAAAACGCAGAGAGATGCGAAATTTTATAAGTAGTTATCATTCGAATAAACTGTTAAGTAGAATGAGTTTATAGCAAACAAACCTTTTCTAGGAGCCTTATCTGGATAGGGCCAAACTGGGCAGGATAACAACTCAAAACGACATAACGCTTTTTTCTTTGGACTGATTCAAAGGAAGTTTCGAAGCATTTCTAGTTTCAACAAATGGCTGAGGTCTGTCTATATTACAAGCTAACATCTAAGTGGAAGCTCCTCTTCTGATCCATCTGATAGGGATGTTTTTATTGTCGACGAATCGCCATATTGGCCAAACGCGGATGAATGTTTTTTGGTAGTTGGTTCCTGAACAGGTTTCAACTTGCAAAATTTTTGGAACTAAACTCTCCTGAAATAAAGAAAATATTGTTGATATTTGCCCTCTAAAAGACATGAGTGGGTTCGATTCCCGAACGGGTTTCAACCTGCAAAACTTTTCTCAAGTTCAAACATGAGTGACATTTCATAAGCAGAATGATGATGAGATAAACTTGCCGTCTTCGGCTATCTGGCAAATTAATGTTCATCCAATGTTAATTACATATTAAAAGCGGCTAATTGGTTGAGCTGAAAAAGATAAATCAACTTACCAAAGGTTGGTGTTTCCAGAGAATGAATAAGTTTGTCTTATAATAATGTCTTCTTTACCAGTACAACAACAAAGAGACATGTTAAGAACTTGTAGACTGTCCTCAATTCGAAATCTCGCTATAACAGATACGTCAATAATATAGCCAGAGATTGCTTCATTTGTGTCTGACTGAAAGTTATCTTGTCTGCATGTCAGAATGATTTAGGGAACATTTGAAACACTATACAAGTTAAAATACAGTGCGTAGCTTCCTAACTAACTCCGTCCTGCGGCCGTGGCTTAGTGGTTAGCTTTATTTTCCCATTTGGATATACCACTCACAGGTAAGAGTCCGTTTGTAAACAATTAAGTGTTTGAGCCGGTCACACGATGTGGCTCTGGCAGTATCGCTGGGGTGTTAAACATTTATACCAGGTATTCCCACGTTCTGTTAACATATTTAGGCACAGGTCTGTGTGAACTGAACAACCGGTCATCATATAAGTGAAATACGCATTAGTAAAACGTTAACCTCAATCAAACATACAAACAAATAAAACTTATACCACCTCACCTTAACTTGACAAGGACATGTAGACGTAACAGTTTGATGACCCCATAGTGAATGTTACGCACACCAAATGGGCTTACAATGAGTTAGCAGAGGAATTTTGTGACACTGGCGTCTAAAAGATCCGGCCAATGTCTGGCTGTTAGTAGTTTTCTGTACACAGCCGTCAAACATATCGTCTTGTTCACAGATTCGCCTTTCCTCTTAAGGCATTCCTTTTTCTGTTACATTCTGTAAGCAATGATACGGTAATCTGATTCTATAAACAATGATACGGTTATATGATTCTGTAAGCAATGATACAGTTATATGATTATGTAAGCTGTGAGAAAGCAATCTTTTGTGAGTAAACACGGCAGAGCTGTTGTAGAAATCAATTAATTCGTTGCCTGAAGATAAAGTAAAAAAATAGAGTATTCACTGTTTATGTAAGATATGCACACTTTCACTCGGTCCATGTCGATTATATTCACGCTCGCTGGCTCGTCTGTAAGCAATGTTAAAAGTTAGTTTCCCGGTTTTAAATTCAAATGCAGACAAAGACTTATCTATAACTTATAATGAATAACAGATACCTACGCTCAAATGGCATCCAGCTATGTGTTGTTCCCAGGCTGGTTTCTCCTCGCCATTATCTATAAACATTAAGACGGATGTCCTTGAAACATCAAGACGAACCTGTAGAGCAAAGCATATAATCAATCTTTATCAATAATTAATTAACCAGAAAACCGTTGTTGTTGTTTTGTCTTATTGTTTTCTCTCGGCTATCGATTTCAGTTCTGTTTCTGGGCGTCTCGTTTTTGTCTAAGCCCATATTTATCATTTATCTAGACACAGTGGTGTGATGGCTTGAATGTATGCTAGCCATTAATCAATGAAAATTCTCAAAGTAGATGAACAAAAACTTCCACTCGTTCAATGACGCAGCGTTACAACAGATATAAGTGTATTTATTATATACCTATGAGTCTCACCACATAGATACAGAGGCATCGTATATTTATCCGTATCAGATGGATCATATACGTACGGTCTGAAACGGGACTATTTTTTAATGTTTACATTCTATATGACAGCGCCCCCTAACGTGACTGGGGAAATCCCTCGACCGTGCGTAGTGCACAGATGAACACTTGGCAAGCGGACATTTTCTTCCATTTATGTTATTCTTACATTATAATTAAACAAAATAAAGCCGCTAGATAGTGTTTAAAATTGAACAATGTTTCCTGGAATGTTTTTCTTGGGTGCGTAATTTTATAGAAAAAATTCTCGTGCTCCGACAGTTCAGTCATTGGGGTTTCCCTTTGCGCAGTAATATGATTCTGATCTAAACAAACTTGCGTTCTTCTTTAAATTTCAGTTTCAAACAGTCTAACTGTTTTTTAAATACTTAAATTATATAATCATGCTTCTAGTTTTATGGGTTTTAATAAAGGGTAATCGAACAGACTGTTTTATTATACGATGTCACAATTAAACATTGGATTATTTTAAATCTCGGACTAAATAGTATATAAGTA
>JARFOD010005555.1:0-11639 GCA_031763545.1 Mopalia muscosa | reverse complement strand
CCTACAAGACAAGTCATGGTAGACCGAGAACAATGTACCATATGATAATAGTTTTTATTTCTCTACAATCTACATATTATTTCACATTTTGCCTACTCATTAAGTAAGTGGTACTTTACAACTATTTTTTGCATCAAACGAAAAACTTAGAGCTGTCTATGAATTCATGCGCATGCTTGTAGAATGATGGGTCCTGTTGTTTACATAGATTGTAATAAATGGCGAAAGGTTAAAGCCAATAATATTATGTTCACTTTGAAATACTTTTTCAGTTTAACATACATTTGGCATTAAGTTACATTGTTCTAGCATATACATTCTTTGTCCTCAGAATTTAGCTTCAGGTCTGAGAAAGAATTTATTAAAATTTATCACCAATGTTGTTATTTTGCCATTAATCTGTTGAATGTTCACCACCATCTGGTGTCATGTAACAATCTCGTGGGGATGCTCTCAATTTTGTCAAAAAACAGATTTCAAGATTTGCTTCCAGGCCAAAATATATTTTAAACATATTACATTTGGCTACCTTTTGTAATTTAAGAGCTTTGTATGTATTGGTATTTTAAACTTTGCTTTAATGGAATAAATATAACTGCTTACACTCTGCATGTGCGATTAATACGGATTGTAAATTCTGAAGCCTAGAGAAATGTCTTATTCAGCTAGGGGAATTACAAGGACTGTTTGTTGACCAATATCAATCAATACATCACCGAAGATAAATTATTTCCGAAGTGCTTAATAAGTGTAACCCGTTAAGATATCCCCATGAAAAAAACACATTTATTCACAAAGAACCCTTGCAGATAGTTATTGATCAAAGGCATTTGCAGAGCCCCTTCTTACACTCAGATGTGTCACATGTAAATTGCCATAGCCCCTGCTTTGACAGATGTGAAATGACTGCTTTTGACAGTTACATTTTTTGTTTTTGACAGTTACATTTTTTGTTTAAGTTGGTATCGGTCTTTCTCATCATGATCAAGGTTTAAGGCTGGTCGGGAGTTCAATTTGCTTTTAATTCTTTCTTGCAAAGCCGCTATGTTATATACTCAACGGTATCCCTCCTTTTTCTAAACAGTTTTTCCTCAATAAACTCTATTTTAGACGACATATCTGATTGATAGTTTTGCTGCTTGGTTGAAGTCTTCATCTTAAAATTTGCAGTTTCTCACAAATAACTGGAATCCATCTTGTATGTTTCCCGCTAAATCGACTCTATGGTACACAGAGACAATACGGTAAACTTTCGATAAGCTTATATTAAATGGTTTCAGTGAAATATGTAACAAAACTTTCCCTAATCTGAGAATTGGATAACTCACTGAAATCACCACAAAATAGTATGGCCTGATTCTCGTCGATGACTTCATTCGGAGGAAGAGAACACGGCAAAGATATCGCGGCTAACCCACAGATCTGTTTTCGCTGCAGTCTGTTCTCGCGAGAACTACGGCCTTCCTTACAAATTCTCGTGGGAATTATGCATCATACCGGTTTGTTACTCTGGCGCTTTTTATTGTCTATTGAGCAATTTTATTCTTTAACAGTGTCCGAAAAGGTTTTGACAGGTAAACCAGAATCCAGATGGTACAGAACTATACTTTGAATTGTGTGTACAAATCACACAATTGTTTCTCTTGTGTGATCATTACTGTAATGTCGTTACTGTAATGGCACATATATTAAAGTCGTTATTAAACCAAATTCAGACAGAACATCGGGCAGTGTCTATACAGGGTCTCATCAAAAGGTATGTCGGAAGCTCTTTCTGTACTGGTATCCGTAACCGCTGCCTTGGATCTATATTCGTATCTCCATCTACAATTTAGATACAATGCAGATAGAAAACAGTGGCCAATTTCAACAAAATATTAGTAGTTTTAGTGCAAAGTATAGGGAGTTACCTCCCATCTCCAAGAATATCCGCATTACATGGTAGAGTATTGTCTTGTTTGAATGACAGACGCTTGTTTGAGATGAGCAAAAGTGTAAACCCCGTCCAATTTTAATGGAACATCTAACAATATAATTTAGTAGGACACGTTCTACCTACAATTGTGATTTAATAAAATATGAGGCGGGGAATGTAACAAAGGGGTTCCAACTTTCTTTTCATTGAGATCGAGCTGCTAATTCTGTCATAATTTGACTGAGTTAAGTCTGGCCCTGCTTCTACGGTCATTTTTCTTACCATTTTAAAACTTTAAAACTATAAGAGCCATTGTCAATTATTTGTTCGGTTGTTTGTTTATTTGAATGGCGCGTTCAAATCGTCATATAATCGCGATTTATGCGCACCGCCATTTGCCAATTGAACATCTTTTACGGTTTAATACCTGTTTAGAATTAGACTATAATGTTTCCGACCTTATTATATAGTCTGTTAAATATGTAACGAGACATGTCATATTTTGTCGATTACATAGTTTTTTGTTCTCTTAATGCACGCTTAATTGGCTATGAACCTTAAAACCTCTATCGATTATGATGAATGTACGAATCGATAATTTCGTAAGACATGCATGACAACAGTTATTGGGCTGATAGTGTATTGGACCACTACCCCCAACCTAGCGCGAACATTGCACGACCGACTATTTGTTTTAACAGAATAACATTACTATATCGAATTTTTTTACGTTAACAAATTCAGAGTGTATAATTTAGTTTATTTTAAAAGATATTTTCAAAGTATTTTACGAAGCAAAATATTTTTTTTTGGATAGCAATGGTAATGTCGTTTACCACGTTTGATATGTTGTCGCTCCATGGGGATTGAATTATAGGTGATTCTTTGTCTAAAATCACCATTATTATAACGACTTTTTTTTTTGGATGAAGATGCTTGAATTCACACAATCATTTTACTCGATACCACATATTTCTATGATCTGGGGTATTATCGATATTTACCTGTCTTGTGTTTATATTGTCATAGTCTCGCGTGTTTAACCTTGTGTCGTCTGTGTGGAGTTATTCGCCGATCTCCTTACTCCAAATACAACATGATCAATTTGGCTGCTTTCTACAGAAAACCATACGGAATAGTGATATAATGATGACATCAATTAATGCATGATGACGGGGTTATTAATTTGTCCAAAATATAGACTTTTATATATCGTTCAAAACTTATACCGTTATACACGATTGATAGAATTACATACAATAGTTATATTAAAACAAAATTACGATAGTTAGTGATATAATTTTCATGAACCATGGAAAATGACAACTGTCATTAGCTTTCTTCCAAGGCTTTTGGAATATTGTAAAAGTCCTGTGAATGTCTTCAGCCTTTTCGTCTGCGAGCCACTACATCAAGTGTAAACACATCTCCGAAAGGGCAAATCAAAGTTGCATACCTTCACATCATTTCATAACAGTTTGTTGTTTTTTAATATTATTGTTGTTTCTAATTTTGTCCGCAGAACCAGGAGATTATTACGGTGAGGGGAGGGAATGTGTCAATTGTGGAGCCATTTCAACTCCATTATGGCGGCGAGACGGAACCGGACATTACCTGTGCAACGCATGCGGACTCTATCACAAAATGAACGGGATAAACAGACCGCCAATCAAACCACAGAGACGACCGGTAAGACATATACTATGAAAGAATAATTGGGCCAAATACGGATATGAATAATTATCAAATGAATTGATAATTGATAAAAGTGTCGTGGAAGGAATCATGCCGATGCAAAGAAAACGATGCGCAGTGAAACAGAGAAACGCTCCTTTTACACCTGATATTGCAAATTGCAAAGCACATTAACTTAGTCGCAAATCTCATCCACTCATTCGAGAGAACAAATTAAAGCTAAATTCGCGAACCAATACTATTTTCCCAGTTTTCCTTAACGATTTCAAACCTGGCGAGTTCGGAACATCATGTTGTTATGCGAAACGTGATACATATAAATGACCCGTCAATTCGATATGTACAGTATGTGATTATTTGTTAATTGAGCTTAACAGTTTTGATGTCTCTTTAAAATTATTGAACTATTTAAGTAATGAAAACAGACGGTTGAGTACATGCCGTTTTGACGGTACGATCAGGACTACCCCAAGGGTATATTCTAGGACCAATACTTTTTATCAACGATTTACATGGAGAAAAAAATTACTGTTCATGGATTTTAGCACAAGGCTGGAAGCAAATTAGAATAAAGTAAGGTTGGTCACCTCATAATGATTTTGACAGACTGCCTGGAATCAATCCACGGGAATCTTAGAAGTTTGGTTCATACGATTAATTGAATTACAGGTATAATATTCTATGAAACAAGGTAATCTACCAAACTTTTAAAATAGAAGTCATGCTTAAGTTTGGTGTTTTAGAATAAAGTTGTTAACTCTTATTTTAATGGTAGTCATTTGACAAAACAGATATTTTATCCCGTTACCGCACAGTAAAAACAAACTACTGTAGCCCCTAATGAGACGTGTATACATCCTTTTTTAAAAAAGATCATTTGTTTAGTGAGTCAACTCATTTTTAATGGTTATTTAAAGACCCTTCTGAGGGAGAAATATTTTGTATTTGACGGATTTTACTGGTTTTACCTGCGGATTTTGAATGAAATTCTTTGAAAGTTGGTTATCATTCATTTCTGTACACATGTACGATTTATTTTAATTCAGTTATCTATTTGAAATTAAATTCTTAATATGAAGAGATGTAATAAGGGCCTAGGCTATCTGTGATAGTAGTTGTAAATATTGTCCTTTTTGTTTCAAAATATACTTGTTATCAAATCATTACTCGGGTCCCATATTAAATTGGCTAGGTTAGTTCATATTTTTTTGTTTAACGCCGAACCTAAGGTTATTTCACTCATATAAGGGTGTGCCAGCCCAATAGGCGGAGAAAACCAACCTCGACAGGACAATCACAGGACGCAATAAAAATACATCAGAAACGGATCGGCCTTATGTTGCCTGGTAGCTTTAAGAGCACAAGAGCAATAGTGAGCTCCCTCCCAACCCGCCACAGGTTTGTTCATGCGGATGTTTCATGTTATACAGCGGTAAATAGGCTTCTCATAAATATAATGTGCGATTTTAATGCATATCCATACGCCTATGACGGCCGAGCTGAGTGGAGACACGACAATATCGAGAATAACCCGATATTTAGCCGATTTAGAAACACATTGAATAATGCTTGAAACAACCAATATATTTTTTTACAATTTCAGTATTTTTTTGGATAATCTTTCCCTCATATATTATTTATATGCATGTGAACAATTGATTGTAATACCCTCGCAATAGGGAGTTAAACACAGCTTATCAAGTAATATTTAATAAACAAATATTTCTTACATTTTTTGTTTTTCAGGATGAAGTTGAAGAAAGAAAAAAATATACCGAAGTTAAATATGAAAAGGTTTGTGAAAGGGCTACGCCCTAAATCATAGGCTGCACATGGATAGAAATAGAAGGCATAAATATCTTATATTGAGATAATTTATTTTGGCTGTGACATTGATTCTGCAATTAATGTAGTCCACATTTGATTTACCCGTTCGTTTTCATGGATACTAAAATTTGGCTTTAGTCAAGGAACGTTTACGGATTAAGGTTGATGGATTCACCTTTATGTTTAAACTCTCATACGTCAAATTGCCATTGCCAAGTTTAGAGTGATTTTAGAAAAGTATTATAGAAAAACTCATTATCATAGTATTTAATCTGTTAACCATGATTAATATATTATAACAAATTAAAATAATATATATTTTAATCCGCCGGATCAATTATATACATCTGGATAAAGCCAAATTACATGTATGTATTATTCTGTTATACATGTATATGCTGTCAATATAGCATGGTTGGAAGTAAATCAAACGTGTGAGCTAGTAGACGTAAGATAGAAGTATAACAAAATCACGTTTTCTAGGAATTATGTTTCTTGCCTTTCCTAAACATGGTATTACTGTAGCGTAAGTTTAAAAGAGGATTTACATCTCGAATAGCTTAGAAACATATACTGTCATTAAGTTGTTTGTATAATTTTACGAATTGCAGGCGGGTAATAGGCGAATGGGTTTGTCATGCGCAAACTGTAATACAACCACAACAACACTTTGGCGGAGGAATTCAGAAGGAGAACCGGTTTGCAACGCTTGTGGACTATATTACAAATTGCATCAGGTAACTGAGATAACGAATAATGTAAATTATTAATTACTGTCTTGTTTTTCTTCTGTGAGCGACTTTAATGGAAACATATTTAGTCAAAATGTGATTCTTTTAAGTGAGAATGGTCAGGTAATAGTGACGCCAAAATGATATGGCTACTTTAGCCAATGTAACATAACCATAACATATATCAAATATGGTGGACATTGTAATTTCGATCCTTTTTTGGCCATTGTTCATCCAACACCCACAAATTACCCTTATTTTGTTGAGATTCGACCACTCTATCGTATATAGCCTATATTTTGTAAAGATTAAAGGAGAAGACCACCCAAAAACCATATTCTATAAATAAGTAAAACTTTTTGTGTGTAACACAATACATTGATTTCCATTTTCATAACCTGGTCGTAACTCTTGTTATCATTCATTAAAGGGGATCACAAGCACCAGTTGAGTCATCAAAATTGTGCAGCTAAGTTTTCCGGCACTCTGGTTGGTCAGCCATCCAATGATAGATCAGTGAAGTCTGCTGTACTCAGGATTTGATGACTCAACTGGTACTTGTGATCCTTTTAATGGATGATAACCAGAGTTACGATCAGATTATGAAAATGGAAATTAATGTATTGTATTACACACAAAAACGTTTTACTTATTTATATAGAATATGGTTTTTGGGTGGTCTTCTCCTTTAAAACATACTACCTCAGCCAGAGGCCCTGTGATAAGTACATACCTAATTTACTGGTTATAAATATGTCCGATCTGTTCAAACCATATTGTGGTAATAAAATTTTCAAACTCTTTCCAATGTCTTCTTCATTTCTGTAAACAGATGCAGTATCTGGAAATAAATAAGCATTTATACAGTCAAGATTTCCCTCTTATTTAAGCACTTCACCTAGTCGAAAGCTACACACTATACAAATCTTTAAACCTAAGTAATGTATTCCAACAATAATTTACACTAGCAAAACCATAAAATGTGAGGTGTTATGATAATGTTGGAAAGTTTCCTCCTGGTTTTCGAACTTGTGGACAGAGCACTGAAGAAGGATAAGCAGACAGAGACACTAACTGCTAAGCCACAGCCATAGGTCAGAACACTATTGAGCATCAATATACCAATAAAGGGCCATAACTCTGAAAAAGAAATGTGCACTACTCATTGAACCTGGCTTGTATGCTGGGGGCTAAGCCAAAAATCAATAGTACAGTGGCCAAAAAATCAATAGTACAGTGACCAAAATGGTCATTTTGCTTCAGCTTTGTTGTCCAATTTTTTCAGTTTCTCTATCTCCTGCATGTTAAAGTTTCTTAAAAGGTGTCCAAATGAGACAATTTTTTGATTTCAGGGTGTCCCAATGATGGATGGACACAAATGTGTCTAAGCCGTTGCATGTATGTCATGTCTGTGTTTGAAATTGATAGCAAATAAATTATGCTATTTATAAAAATACTGCTTGGTTATTTTTTTTTTTCATATTTATATAGTGTATAACATATTCTTTGGGAACAATATATACAATAATTAGTTAAGATTAAACTGAATGATTATAAGCTGACGAAAAAATATAGACAGGTCCTGCAGCTGACTTGCCATACATGTATGTGTTATACACTTTAAAAGTAAGAGAAAAAAAAAACGTAATTTTTCTCAATATTGTATTATATTTACTATCAAACACCTACATGTACAAGCCAGTTGACAATTATCCAGGTTTTGAGAATGCAGTCTTTCACTGTATTGGGGTAAGATGCAGGTATTGTCAATGCAGTCTTGCGCTTTATTGACACAGCTATATCATGAATAATTTTAGTTTTTGTGTCTTTTAGAAAGTGAAGATTAACAGTATTTTCGTTATTTTGGGATAGCACTTTCTTAGTTAGAACATATACCTGTTCAGAAAATTTTGTAGGTTGAAACCCATCCGGGATTCCAAAAATAACGAAAATACTGTTAATCGTCACTTTCTAAAAGACACAAAAATATTTCGATATATTCTTAATTAAATATCTTTTATAAGTCAAATGATATAAATATGTAATATGAAAATCTCAAATGCAGCATGCCAAATAGTATTACAGTTTATATTAGTACTTAATCTAAACAAAGCTGTATTAAAGAAACAGGTTTGGATTACAAATAAAACTGGTAGAACTGAAACTATATACAGAATGAAACAATTGTTATGTGAATAGTGTAGAGTGGTCTCCCCTGGTTTATGATTGTTCTCTCATCAAATTTGCAGTAAACTATGTAAATAAATGTACAGTTAATAACAAAGGTCCTACTGTTACAGCTTATAAATACATACAGTAGAATATTGATGACCAAAACATGATCTGATATGAATATATCAGAAGTTTTCCTGGAATTCATGATTATTTTGTTATTTCATGTAATCACATTTGGGCATTATTTCATGTACAACCTGGACTTGTAGTTTTATAAATATCTGCCAGTGTTTTTTTCTTTCTGTTTCTCATCATAATATCCTTATTGACAAGTGGTTGCTAGAAACCTGATAACTCCTGGCTGTGTAAGGAACATGTGTAATGTTGTATAAAACTTGGGTGTTGAGACAATGTAGTCCTTGTACATCTATGTACACTAGTGTGTTATATAAACCTGATCCACTATCTTTTTTGCCTGTATCCACTTCACCTAATATGTACAATCCCCACCCCTGTCCCACAAGGGTCTGTCCAAAGTTTAACATCAAATAATCTGGTAAATAAGGGTTTAGCTTTGGTACTGTAAATCTCCTTATGTTTTGAGTAACAATTGTACCTTGAACTTGTTTCTTGAAGAATTATCACACATTGGAGAAAGGTGCCTGTTGATATGTCTTAACTTCAGCAGTAATGTATACGGTATTTCTGTATACAAATTGTATGGTAATCTATGACAGAAAATGTCACTTTCTCACAAAGTCCAGAAAACAGATCACAATTTTTAGACTGGTTACTCTATCTAAAGATTTAAGAACACATGAACATTAACTGTTGAAAAATCAATGGGCAGCAGAAATTTAAACAGTGTCGGAAGAACTCTGGTTGGATGTATTTACATTTGCGCAAGGTCAGCCCTACATGTTGAAAACATGTCTGCCACTCTGTTCCCTGTACATGCTGTCTTGGTGGTTTTAACACGGGCTGGGTTCATGACAGTCACAGCGGGTACCTGTGGTGGACACCATTAGGGTTGGTGTGCTATTACACCATACTTATGGATAAATATTTTTTTTATGTAATTGAACATGACATTTCAATTTGTGTGTCTTTTTCATCATTGGGGGTAAAATGTTGATTTTCGTGTAAAAAAAATATCATTTAGTTGTGTTTGTTTTTTACATAAACACAAAATATATATATTCTGCTAAGGTTAAAGGTCAAATATTTGTAAATTATAGCTGTGAGTTAATAGGGTTTATTCTTATTATTTCCTAAGGTAGTTAAATTCTGAAAATGGTCTTTTTTAAAGAAAGACAAAGTGCACAAGAGGTCACTGAAATTGTACAATGCTGCTGACATGTTTGTGTTTGAACTGTTTCAATCTGTGCAGGTATACAGGTAGTTTCTGTGAGTTGATTAGGTTGAGATCAATACCTGGATGGTGACAGTTTTCTGTTACAGGTAATGAGGCATGTCTCGGAGTCCACCGCAAATCACTCTGTTTCTACCTGTAACAGTTAAAGTAGCAATAACCATCACAAATCACTGTTTCTACCAGTAATTTACCTGTATCACATGTCCACTTTACTCAGGTGTTTTCACGAGTATCACATCACCTTACCTTATTAGCATCCATCAGAGTCCTGATCACAAAGCTAGTATTGTTCTGCACTGGAACTAACCACAGTTATCACGTTTTTGGATATAATACGCTTGCTTTATCTTTCATACTAATGTTATTTTCTCTCTATTTTCAGCCATGATTTAATTTACCATCAGAATGGCCAATCCGGGCAGTAAAGTAGGGCCGGCGTGTAAGAACGGACGAGTTCCAAGTCATGAGGACATCTACTCGCCCCCCTCAAATTATTCCACTTATTCTGGTGAAGTAAAGTACATCTTTGACCCCGATTGTCAAGGAGAGGAAGATTATTCCCAAATAGCCACGATACGACGGCGTCTTAGCAGCTGGCAACAAGCCGCGAGTACTGGAACACGATCTGTCGATTATCATCACTCGAAACAAAATATCAGCAACACATCCTCCAGACAGTCACAGCATCGTCCCACCACAGCTAACTACTGCAATACACAAGACGTCAAATCATCTCCAGCTGGTGGGCCGCGGCGACGCACTTGGTCCCCACCACCTTTCGGCAGCAAGATGGGTATCGGCGGCAGTATCCAGGCAATGAGGAGCTACCATAGCAATGACCATTTAGACCTCGAATCTCATCATGCTCATATCTATGAAGATTTAGAAAGCGGACCACCGAGAATTGCCCCAATCAGCGGCATGCTGAGCAAGGTAAGCACTGACTTTATTTAATGTGCTTCTTAAAATATTTTTAAAATCACAAATTGATGAGTTTCTTTAGGAAGAAGGGCATGAATTACTATATCTTCACCTACTTACGGTTATAAAGATTTCAATGAATGGATTTGAATATGTATTGTGGCTGTTTCTGCTTGTTATCATGACTATTGCTGAAACACTATTTTAAGTAGATGAAACATTTCAGTAATGATAGCCTATTAGGTTACGATGTGGTGGTGTTGTGGCTCCCCAATCCAGGGAATGCCTAAGGGTAACCACCCACTGATGTGGTTTTGTGTTCAGGCGTTGCTGGCTTAATCGAGAACAAGACTGTAACCTGTAAGGTTCTGTTCTGCAACATCATTAATGGGGAAATATTGTAAAGAATTATTTTTTTTGTTGTTAGCTGTAAAAGGTGTTAGTTTTGACAAGACAAACCCCTAGAATCATAGGAATTGGTAATATTTCGTTTAATGTTCCATACTTTTTAATACAGGTGCAATAAAAATATGTTGGTTTCATCATATACATGTATATTTAATTATTTTATGTTCTTAGCAATGATTAAATATGTTAATATGTTATGTTTAAAAATTAGTTCATATTGTTATACTATCATATTGTACAGTAGCATTGTTAGGGTAAAAAACTTAAGGAATCAATTAAAGTCAGTTAAAATATGGTAATCATTTCACACCTTTAATTAGTTGAAGTATAAGTGAAAATTACATACCGGTTTTAAATTCATTTTTAATCCTTAGCATAGGCCTAATACAAAGTGAGATCTTGATGAGATTTTCTCTCAAACGGAAACTGTGTGTAGCCTATAGTTGTTAGTATTGAATCCATCTTACACTTTGTTAATATAAGAATTTCAACTGACAAGCTTAACATAATATAGGAAGGTGACTACTCCAAAGAAGGACGAAAAATTCATATTGACTCAATATTTCGGCTTATTATCAAACCATCATCAGGT
>JARFOD010005544.1:0-11639 GCA_031763545.1 Mopalia muscosa | reverse complement strand
TTGCAAGTAAGGACAATAAGGTACCCGATCGGTTCTTTGTATTGCGTCTTACGATTGAGCTGTCTTGATTTCTTTTTGTTGCCAGCGAGGTCGATGGTGGCTTTCTTTACCCATTGCTCTTGTTCGTCACCAGCTCTTATCCAATACAATGAACGAATATAATAAGCTGTTAATTGTTTGCATATCTACTCCCTTGACTACATGTCTACTGCCACAAAGCATGTCAACCTTTTCTTCAAGACAATGTGACAGTGACTTTGTTCGGCCACAATCAAAAACGTTCTGGTGTCGTTTGTCGGAAATTAACTGAAGTTGCTGTCTTCTCCTACACCGTTTACACTGTATCCAGTCCTCTGCGGCTCCTCCGCCATAGAAGCTAAATAGTTCCGTGTGCTTCCTTAAAAAACAATTAAATAATGTGCCTGTTCACGGGTACAATGCAGTCATTTGACCCTAAGTATAAAACTTTACCGATCTCTTTGGAGATCTCATTGAGTTCTTTTTTTCTTTGCAAATATATGGCCGTCTTTATGGCACATATCAGATTTCCCACACTGCTAGGAACAGTACTGTCTGTCATTGGGCACAATGCAAAAATCCTTTTAACTGGCATGGTTGGTTGATATGGAATTGTTTATTCAAGTTAATATTCAAATGAGCATATAGTTATAATTTTTAAATACATTTTTGTATTTTATTTTTTGGGAAAACACTTTCTTAGTTTGAACATGTTGCAGGTGTTCTCCAGTTCGGAAATCAAACACATAGACAGGCACATAAAATATAATCGATTCTACTTCCTACATCGAGACATTGACTCTCAGATGCATCTGGGCCATCTTGATTTGCACTTGTTTTATCTGCTGACCTGTGGCAATTGTCGGACAGTAATGCGCGATAGGCCTGGCATGAGGTACGAGAGTTTTCTTAGTCTCGTCCACTATAGAAACTTTGCGAGAATACGATTTGGGTATTGCACAGTGAAATTTAACTAACAAATATTGCCGGATTTTGGTGAACCGTTCATTCAACCATTTCACGGTTGAAACAAATTGCACTGTAAAAGATTCTTTTAATGATTTACATCAAAGATAAATTCATGAATGATAAATTTCTATGATAATTTAAAACTTGGCCATTTTATGGCAGCTTGACAATATTCTAAACATGGCATGAAATAAAATTTATTCCACTGCGATTTTATTATGAAAACGAAGGTATCTTTTGAAAGACAATGCGAAATGTCCTAACAAAATTTAGAAAAAGAAGGCCGGATGGTTTAGTGGGCAAGGTGGCTAGCATTAACTGCTGGCTATTCGGTGTTCAATTCTTGGGGTCGTGGGTTCGATCCCGGGACAGGTTTCAACCTTCAACATTTTTTTATCATAATCTGTTCAAACAAGAGATGTGTTATCGCAAAATGACCCAAATGCGGAAGTGCTATTTAACCGTCGTGAAATATCATTTTCGCCAGGGAAAGAAATTCCGATATTTCGCCTACATATATTTTAAATAGTATGTGTTACTTAATAAAGAAACAGGATTTGTATACTACGGTTGTAAACTACGACCGAGTCTTGTTGAAACCAATACCCTCTACAGGTATGAAGTAAGATTAAAGATATAATTTTTACAATAATACATAATTTACTTGAGTAAGCAGGGTAGCAGTTAGGCAGATGCACGCACTGTGGTAATGTTCTTATACTGTATAAAGCAGGGCCTTGTAGTTTGACGAATTTGGACCTTATTTCGGTAACAGTTCTATGCTGGAATACTGCGATAAGTCAATCGCCTTATCAGACTTTAACTCTGGGGTAAAAAGCCTGTAGATAGAGGCCGGCCACGTGATAGTCTCACCCCGGGCTGATATCCGTAATGTTATACATACCGATGGTTCTCCAGATAAACAGAGAACGCGAATACGAGAGAACGTTTGCACTGACAAACAGTGGGTCTTATTGCTGGCAAACAGATGATTGTAGAGCCATTATCGTAGTTGTGTTTGTCACACTATATCTGTTATATAGCCAGATGAACGGGATTAAAAGAACAGAAATACAGACATAAAGGTTTTTTTTATTATCAACATCTCCTAGTCCTCTGCATAAAATTTGTCAGTAAGAAAGAAAAGCTTTTAGTTTTACAGTAATTACTTTTATCGGTTGACAAAAGCCGTATGTGTGGTTTGGCTTGCATAAAAAATCGTAAATATCTTTTAATGACACAATAGTGTAATAAACTTAAATGTGTTTACAGACGGGGCGCTAAAAACAGTCTCGTGCAATCTCCAACAATAATATCGCCACAATCATTGCAGAATCAAAACGACCAGTGTTATTTCTATGGCGTAACTGTGCAATGAAGCTGCGGATAAGATCTCATAACATCTTATATCAGACACGTTCGCAACGAAATGATTTTGTTATAATATCGACTTCTCCGATTAAAATAACAGCAATTTAAGATATTTTAAACTCTCTGCATGAGTATTAACCACTGCATCTTATTTTATTGTATCCATCTACTTTTCTAAACAGCGATTTATTATTATTTTTTTTATATCAAAATGGATATTATTTAACTCGCATTATATTGCAAATCAGTGTTCACGAGACTGAAAAAGATTTTGCATGAGATGTTTAAATTAGAAAATACTCCTATTTAACTTTGCATGTTTTTAGCCCCTACCGGTGGGACATTAGCCCACTGAAATGGTACCCACACGGCTGTTCGGAAGATAGTCAATTTGTCGCACGTTTCTTCGCTTCTTGTTTACAGTTTTATTATGACAATGTACAGATCGAGTTTCACGTAGTTTCTTATTCTTTGTTTGCTTAAGGGTAATTTGAGAAATAAAAATTTTTCCGCCCTATAATTTTGCAACGCTTCAGTTGATCGAGCTCAAACTATCCAATTGCGGAAACATGCAAATTCCCGTTTGAGTTTTGACATGTTCTGTTTTTGTTGGGTTTTGTTTCTTTTGTTTTTTTTTTTTTTTTTTATATCGATTTTGAATAAGAAAAACACCGAAAAATACACGTATCAGTTTTCTGTATAGATTGGAACGGTATGGATCTTATGTGTTGTGCTCAATAACCTGTCCAGCTCAACTGGGAGACTATTGAGACGCAGCACTGTGGAAGCTTGTTATTTTCAGACGGTAATATGGGTTCATTTCCCCTAATTGTCATTCCCAAGCAAGAAATAATATTATCTAGTCTTCAATATTAAGTCTGACAACACAAAAACACACTGAAATAAACCATTCAAGACGATTTACACGGACAGACATGTGACCTGATTTGATAAAACACACACATGGTCGGGACAATCTGGTAGCTTGTCGAGCGTCTTAACAAATGGGATTGCCATTGAATGAGACTGACAGTAATATAATTTACACTATCACTTTTCATTAACGCATCTGGGTTAAGAAGAGTATTACCACGTGATATATTGTTCGAAGAAAACCGTGGTAATCACAGACTCTAGCTGCCAAGCAACCATAATACCATATATCTGATGTCAACTACATATAAAAGAAAGTCTTACGGGAGAATGATTATCTGAATGATTACAGTGCATATAACAATTAAATTAAATTATTTCCAAGAGTTTCGCTGCAATGGATTGTGTTATGTTTTGAAATAGTTTAACAATAGCCATTGTGGTATTAGAAAGGGATACAAGAGTATCGCTATAATTTAGGGCCCGCTACCGTGGTTCAGTGGTTTGCACATCGGCCTACTGATCCACCTTCGTTGTAGCGCCCACAGGTTAAAGTCACTGTAGACTTCTGAGAGAGAATAGAGTGACATGGTGTGGCTCTGAGAATCGCAGGGCTGGTATTACCCCTATTGGTTTGCCACCGTACCTAAGTAAAGAAGAGTGAACAATGGATAATCCGTCGTCATATCAATGAAACACCCTTCAGCACGACGTTAAACCCAAATAAACATGGCTATAAGTTAAAGAAAACCCGACTGCGAAAGACATTTCAATGTTCCTCTTGTAGTTTCTCTCCGGGAGCTCATTTCCTAAGTGAACGTCTTTCTTGAAGAAAAAACACTTGAATCCGAATTTATGTATTAACACACTTTGTAGCGGAGGTTTGGGAATGAGATTCCTATGGCCCTTGCGCTTTCAGAGGTAAAGGGCAACAAGAAGCAGATCTATACTCAGTCAAAAAACAAATTACACACTCACAAATTTCTAAATATTTTCTTGAAACTTAATACAAGAGATATTATTATTATTACTAGAGCTAAATGCGTTGTCAAAGACATCATGACACACAGCAACTCCGACTTGCACAAGCAAGCAGTTCGTGCGAGCATACATCAACTATAAAGCATGTTTCCTTGTGTTCCTAGTCAAGTGACCTTATGAGACACGTGCAATTGAGCCCACGTTGGCACAGTAGAGTGCCATCTCGGGAAAACAAGTTCTTACAGTAAATTATCCGATGATTTGCAAAGCCACGATTGCCAAACATTCAACGCGGACTATCCATGACACGTCTCCAACAAACTGGCACCTTAACAGATCGACCTCGTTCGGGTAGACCTTGTGTGACGGCACATGCAGAAGACCGACAAATAGTCTTACGTCATTTGCGTAATCGATTTCTCACTGCAACGTCCACTAGGAATGAATTGTTCTGAGGTCCTGTGACTGCCCAAACCACACGTAATCGCCTGCGCACTGCTCGTCTTCATGCACGCCGGTCATATCATGGACCAATTTTAACCTAGTTACACCGACGTCAACGGCTTCTCTGGGCACAACGAGATCTGAGATGGACCCAGCGTGATTGAAATAGGGTCGTTTTTAGTGACGAATCCAGATTCACTTTGCACTTCTCTGATGGGAGAGTTAAAGTTTGGAGGAGACGCGGTGAACGGAACGCTCAGTGTTGTATGCAGGAAGTGGACCGTTTTGGGGGCTGTATTTTTAGGGTTTCGTGTGCCTTTAATGGTCCTGCCCGTTCCGGACTGATGATCGTTCAAGGAAACCTAGCTGCTGAAGGATACAGAGATCAAGTGCTCATCCCAGAGCTTCTGCGATTCATAGCAGCTCATGGTCCAGGTCTGACATTCCAACACAATAATGCCAGACCTCATACGGCCAATTTAGCGCGAAATTTTCGTAGCAATGCTGGCATCAATGTCATGGAGTGGCCCTGAAGGTCTCCTGACCTTAATCCCATAGAACATGTATGGGATGTGTTGGGCAGAAGACTCCGTCAAGTAAAGAACGCTCCACAGAATTTGCAGGAACTTGGTGCCATTTTGGTTCAATTATGGCAACGCATCCCCCAAGCTGTGTTCAGACACACCATTTAATCCACGAGGAGACGTTGCGTCGCAGTTCGGAACGCTCATGGAGGACATACGCGCTTTTGACATGCTTTCATCAAGTTGTAACTTACCAGTTTTACTCTCTTACCATTTCCGTAGTATTTCCGGTGGAAATGGTTACATTATAAACATGATGTTTATGGTACACCGTCCTTAATGGGTACAAAATGGAATTTAATCGTTATTTAAAACCACTTTTCTTGAATGTTCAACTTTTCGACATCCAAACGAATGTGAAGTTTCTTTTTTGACTGAGTATATTTGTGGTGTATTTGTATTGCGTCCTGTGATTGTCTTGTATATGATCAGTCTTGTATTTGATGGTTGCCATTGGCGTCGTCACGTGAGTGAAATAACATTAAGTTCGGCGTTAAACCCCAACCAAACAAACGATGTATTTGTATTCCGTTGTCCTGCTTTACTGATAGATTAATTTAGAAAAAAAATATTTCAAAAATTAAATCGAACCCAAAACCTATCAATTTATTTACAAATAAATTATTTTGGGGTTTTATTTCTTGAAATTGGAAAGTATTCAGTCCGTATTTGCGTAGTCGCTGACCTATATAGTCTATTTATATATGTCAAAGAAAATAGATTTCCCGTACATGAATCCAATGAATTTGGTAACTTAGAGACTTGGCATATGAATACTTTCCAATTTCAACAAATAAAACCCCAGAGTAATTTATTTGTAAATAAATTGATAAATTTCGGGTTCGATTCAATTTTTGAAATATTTTTGAAAACAAATTAACCTATCAGAAAAGCATAAATACGACAACAGGGCAAATATAACGTGCGGTGTAACCAGACCCTCTAGCCGTGGTCGAAGTAAACGCGAGGAGAGTCTGGTTCACGCGGGACTAGATGCAGAATAACTTATGCAGAGTACACGCGGCCACACGTGCACTCATACTGGCTGTTAGTAGACAAACTGTCAAATGTCAGCTGGACATCATCTTCATTTATGTGAAATGTACACAGGATTTATTTCCTAACGTAAGCATAGAACACAAATTGTGTAACGGAACCTGGATTCCCCCCCAGAACCTGGGACAGTTAGACTGAAAAATAGGCTCGACGAAAACCCCACTTTCAAGACTATAGCTTCTTTACAGCTGGTGCGGTATTTCCTTCCTTCAACTGGTCTAAACCAGATTAGCGTGTTGGGGCGGACCTACCTCGTTTCCAATTTCCCGATGGTATATGTTGTAATAAACACTTCACAACCACTCCAGATAAATTATGTTGAATTATATTAAACAGAACGTATTGTTTACCTTTCGTGGATTTTTTTTCTCAAGAAAGTATTCAAATGTGGTACGTATAGCAATCACCCATATTGCACTACCTTCAGGCGTCAATTGGACCTGAATTCAAACAGCATTCACTTCCCTATGCCCTCCTTAAATTTACAAAGAGAACAGCTGGACATCTCGGTTCACTATTTGGTGCCTGACATACCACAGATGTTTGCAGATGCTGGTGTATGTTAAGTCGTCACGGCGCAACTTATAATCATTTTACCTGAAAACTGTTCATCCTTTAGACTGCTCGTTGCAGATGTATCTCCAGGAATAGGTGTAAGAAACTGTTGTTCAGAGCTGAAGGTGATGTCGTCAATAATTTTCAGGAGGTCGGGATGTTTTCCTCGTTCTCTTTTCTTATATATCCTATGATTGTTTGTTTGTTTTTTATTGGAATTTAACTCCGTATTTAAATATATTTCAACGATTTCCCGGCGTGTCGATCCATTAGGCGAAGGAAACCACCCTCGACATCACTTGCAACAAACGAAGATAACACAATGACAGCTGAATAGATCGGCATTTTATTGGTTATTAGCTCTTCTTAAATTGCAGGGTAAATGGAAGCTGCTTCCACTTGCTTCAACGTCTTGGTACTCCTGGTTGTATATCAAATGGTCCTCTGGCTAACGGTAGTTTGTTTCAAGAGAAGCAACACTTTCTTTAGCGCTGAAGGAAAATTATCTTTGGGACACTGTTGAAGCGCTTCACATCTAGCAGTCAATTATTGTTGGAATATACCGATGTCATATATGTGGAATACCCTTAAGCATGGCGTAAAACACCAATCAATCAATGTATATCCAATGCGATAACTGGTTTTTTATGTACATAAACAATTTAGACATCCTCGCAATTTTGTTGACAAACTGACATGGACTATTAGTACACATCTATAACATTCCATTTCTCATACCATCTATTATCGCGAGAGTCTCTATAATATACGAGAACAAGACAGCTCTTGTATTCCATGCCAGGCTATTGCGCATTAATTTCCGCCAATATTTGGGACGACGTTAGCCACAGATCATCAAATAAAAGAAGTGCAAAACAAGATCGCCCGGCTGTATCTTATGAGTCAATGTCTCAACGAATGAAGTAATATCGATTCTATTTTAGAATGTTTTATCCCGTGTATCTGTAAACTGAAGTTAATAAACTTGTCTGTTTTCATAAAGGTATTATAATTCGCTTGTATAAAACAAACAGAAAAAAATGCATTAATTATAAAACCTGTAAGTATCCTGTTAAGTGATACATATATGCAGCTGTTCATGTTCCAATAACATTTTTAGGATATATTTTATATGGCATATTTGTGTATTGCAAAATATTTATATACGTTGCTCTAAGCAAATAATAGAATAGGCTACTTGACGTTGATGGGCAAGTCGCCGGATGTTACCTAAAAGACATTCGTAATGCGGCAAAGAGCACCTTTGATTACATGTTTTTATTATTCAATGAAGCTATATCTTCGGTAATATAAAGCCATGCATAAGACTTTGAATGCTATACATTTTTTCGAAAGTATCACAGATTTTGCATGCACTGCTGACCTATTAGTAACCAAAACGATACTTCACAAAATGTCATAGAAAAATATGCCAAACGATCCAAGTTCATCTATATTTGAAATGGAGTAAAAATAATGTCTGTCTTTGTTAGTTAAGTTTTATTCCAAGATTTTGATGACTTAGTATCATGTCACTTAACGATGTCAGTTTGAAAGAAGAATCAATTTGATTCAGGCGAGATTATTAAGGGTAGAACATTAACTAGACCTATAATATATACATATTGGCGTCATGCTGCCCCTTAGCTCTGTCAGTACCAGGGCAACGGGAAACTCCTTCCCAACCCTCCGTCTAACGAAAAGAACTTCCATCGTATGAATAAAACTCCTGGTAGGTTGGTACCTTCCATCTTGGCTATATAATCATTATATTCTCCTCTTAGAGCAAGAAGCTGCGGCACGTGTGCTAATGCAAGCGAGATTTTCTAATATTTGACAGATTTTAAGTCTATTCCATTAACTTCCATATGTTTGCGCTATCTCCAAAACACTACATTGGCGTTCAACAAATTTATGTTCTTTATGTACATTCGTCAGTATCGTTCTACAAGTGTGTATTGCATAATTTAAATTTATTCGATATATTTGATATTTATTTACAAACTTGGTTTTCATGATAACTTCAATTAAATATTCTACATTTTAACAGTTGTAAAAAACACAGTTTACATAGACTGTTGCACAATTGCATTTTTACCAAAAATAATAAATGAACCAACGACATCTACATGATGCAAGTTTATGAAAACAAAGAACTTGGAATCGTAAAGCTCTTCAAATAATAATGCAGAATTTAAGAACAAATAGTTCAAATGTTTTATAAAACGCAAAATGCAGAATATTAGAATTGCACAGATAACGCTTTATTCAAATACACAACTCTTTTATGATTGGCATTTCTTGCAACCAATAGTATTTACCGAACATTGAACACTAAATCCTGACATATTGTTCACTAAATAAACAAATGATTTCAGTTTATTTTATAAATTACTACAGATGGTTCGTGTATATAACCGCCTTGAAGACATAAGTACAGCATAGCAAAACTTTTTCTTCAGACTTACTACACCGCTGAATAACCGGATGAAACGCAGTAAAAAATACTTCGACTGAAAGTCGTTGACTTCAAAACAACGAGAAAACCGGTAATCTTGACTGTATACCACTTGTATTTATTTATATGTTTATATATATATTTTTTTAATCTTACTATTTTACGCGTTTTGGTTAAATAATCCATGTCTATATTAAGACATTCACAAAACAAGAATTGCCGAAAGAAATAATAACTTGATTGTTTAAATATGTATTGTTCTATACATCATTTTTCTCAACCCTTTTACGTAATTAAAATTTGTTTTGGGATCCAATATGGAATCATTTCCTAAATAAAACAGATGGGCGGACACGAGAAACAAACACTGTTTTATAACTTTGTGCTGCTAGTTTTTCTCAATTTAAGGATTGAATATTTCGTATCTTTTTTATTCTGGATTCGATTATATATTCCAGGAAATAATTTATCAGCATACTAGGAGATATGATATGTTTATAAAGATATAAGTCAGCTCAAGATGACTGGCTAAGGGCAAAGTGTTCCTAACACAATTAGGCTCTTTTTATAGTGGGCAGTGGAGGAACACTTGTTTTTCAACACAGCACAAACTGTTGTGTGATTATTTGCTGTTGGATTACCTCACCGGAAAATGTAAATATCCTTTATAACACGACGCTAACCAGCAACCAGACAGCTACAGTGGTCGTCAGTAAGGGTGTTGCGTTCTCGCCAATTCTCTAATCATGGCTAGTCTACATTCTTGCGAATTCCCCATTAATGTACAGACGTCATCGCTAAGATGTCGTGATAAGTCAACAGATCTGGGATACGGCTAATCGTCCTATCGGGCACATTAAGTCTGACACAGACACCGTGTGTATGCCCGTAGACCACGTGGTAGAATCTTCCCGCGATGATATCCCCATGTCTTAACTAAACAGATTATTCTTCACTTATACCGAGAACGTGCCTAAAAGCAAATGTGTCGACGAAATAAAACAGATGTTTCTATGAGCATAATTCGAATTGTCCGCTACTCTATCTTTGTTATAGGGCTACAGAAATAACGCGGACGGATAAGGAAGACCCAATTATAGCCACTTGCCTTACTGTTATCGTCTTAATATCTTTTTACACTTTATGACATGTATTTTAGTGAGAAAGTAAAGTTCCTACACTTAGTATTACCCTTTGACAAGATAGTAATGTTTTGAACCAGCAATTTGTAGGAAAAAGATACGAGGAAAACAAACATTAGACATTCTTCATTGGAGATTGTGTTATCTGTTAGACTTAATGTCAAATGATGAAATAATAGACCTACAACAGATGTAAAACAAAGTACAGAACTGTTTTATAGACATCTTTATCAACTCGCATGTTTCACTGGAGTTTAACTGCACTGGTCGCGACTTGGCAGCGCAGTGTTCTGGGGACACCCGAAGATAATATATACATATAATAATTTTTTCTCACTTCATTTATTCAAAATACATACGTATATATTTATATATGTAGAGGGTTGGGTCTGTGGCCCAAAGGTCCCGGGTTCGATTCCCGGTGGAGGCAAGCTAATTTTTCTCTCTTCATTTATTTAAAATATATATTTTCTGAATAAGTGCAGAGTAACATTTGTTTGCTTCCAGTGGGATTCGAATCCGGGACTTTTGGAGTTACAGGCCCAACACTGTAGAGTTAGTGTCGAATTCTAACCCAGCGAAGACTTCGATTTTCTGTCTACATAAAGCACTGACACAGTGGATATATATTTTGAATAAATCAAGAGAGAAAAATTTGTACTTTAACGGCCTACTGGTTAAGGCGAAATCCCACTGGTTCACGAGTAGGATTGACACGTCCTCTTGCGCTACAATAAAAATTGATATCGCCACTTCATTCGCAATCTCGAACTTAATACGGTTTTACATTTGTTATACTTTGCCCAGATACCTATGTCGTTTACTTGTCTTTGACACTTTTTAAGTACTATAATCAGCCCAGACGCCTTTATCTTTTCTTGTCTGTCCTACTTGATAGGCACTTAAATGAGCCCAGATACCTCTATTTCGTCTTTGACAGTTCATAACTACTCCAATAAGCCCAAAAACTATGGCATGCCGTGTTATTACTTCTACCTTTAGTCTACATATATATGAACCTCTATCCTTTTTTCTTCTTTGGTACTTGATATTATAAGTAATCTCACAAGCCCAGATATCTACATTGTTGGTTCTTCTTCGATACTTTAGCCCCGTGAGGGAGCCGGTGGGCCATGGCCCTGCAGAATACTCCCTCGGCTTTCTCGGTCGATCGTAAGAGGCGAGAAA
>JARFOD010005533.1:0-11640 GCA_031763545.1 Mopalia muscosa | reverse complement strand
ACGTGAGCTGATAAACTGGTGGCGACGGAGTTTGAGCGATTCGTGTAATTGCCCTACAGCGGGATCTCCTGTAGCATGATGTATTGTGGAAGACGGGGACCAGGTTAGGAATATGGCGGCATCGTGTAAGGTATATTTGAACTTGGACCGTGATGTTCCACCTTTTTAAACGCATCTACCGGACTATTTAAGGTTGCAAGTGATATACCAAATGCTTCACAGCGTTCAGATTACAAAACATTATTGGACAGTAGTTTATTGAACACATAAAAGTCGGTAATTGTGAAAATTAAAATTAGATGGCTAGGGGCGCTCAAACTCTGTATATCTAGATAAGGCTACATGATATGATAGACGATCAGAAATACAGAACTCTCTGTGTAATAAAATGGCAACATGTCACATCGGAATCAATCATCGATATATATATCTTTATTGTAGAGAAAGGACAATTTGCTTTTCTGGATTCCAACTGTCGCTATAACCGACTGTGCTCTAGAAGCTCATGGCAGAACGAGCACATATTTTCATCCATGTATAAGCTCTGATATATATGTTGATAACAACGTTACCCAATATACGAATGCATAACTTTTGTCAAAGAGATATACTTGTATGCATAGTATTTATTAAGGCAATTATTCGCTAACTTGTTTAAATTATTCCGTAATAAAAATAAGTGAATTTTATACAAACTCGTGCAACAAATTATTTCACGGCAGGCATGTTAACAAAAACAATATTTATGCGTATCCACATCAATGGTTGGGTATCTACATTATGTTCTTTGTGATTAGTATTATAGTCAGAATATTCATTCATTGTTTGTCTTAATGGTTCATGTAACTCTAATAAGCGAGACCTCTATGCTCCATTAATCGTCATTAGTGCCATGTAAACTCTTCGATCAATCTATTTGTAAATCATATACTTCTCATCCACATCTATCACTGATTAATTTGAGCAGATAATTACCCAATAATACCTGAATACACTCTGTCAATATGTCAAACAACCAACCAGTAAAATACATACCACGTACATTTAATTAGGCAGAATGCCATATAAAATCAGCCAAGGGTTTCCTTGTACGTCATTCTCGACTTATAAATCATGTAGCCATTTATGATTAATAGTTATTGAGCTTAAGATAATTAAAACTACACAAGAATGGTCAAGCAATAGTCAATTAAGTAACAGGTGTAAACTATACAACATTCCAAAGCGGAAATAAATCAGGACACAAACACCATGAAGATGAATATATTTGACAAAAATGAATTATTATGACCAGAGAACAACAGACCAGAGAGCACACCAAAATGCCGAGATGCGTAAGAGAGTATTAATATTTCAGAAAGGGAAAATAGAATTTCATATGGGTCAATAAATGGAATGAACACACCCTTATATAGATGGTTATATACAGCAGCAACTAATAGCCACCTAGTTTGGAATGTGTGTGAGACTACAAAGACTCTCTTGCGAAATTACTGAATTTTTTCCATAACGAATACAATATTTATGAATTCTGGATTAACTTAGTCAGGTTTGTATATTTTTCTTACGAAAAAATCCTATGAGAAAAGAAATTATAAAATTTTTGCAAGAAAGGATTATCTTTTTTTTTTTTTTACGAATTTTTGCTATTTCTGGATTTAACGTAAAGTGTGGGTTACACTGACGTATAACTTTTGGTCATTTTGGTAATGCTAGACAAATTCTTTTTAATGATATTCGCCAGTTTGGATACATGCTGTTCTGCTATATGGTTCATCTGAAATCTCTAATGATCAGAATTCAAATATCGTGAAAACCATCTGTAAATTTGTAATTTCTACCAAAAGATTTATTTGATTTGCTCTTGCATGTTTCATGTATCTGGGCAGACCGGATGCTGGGCGAACACGCTCGACCACAATCGTCCCGTTATGTTACTTACATTCTTTTACATACATTATGTTTATGTTGTTTCAAAAAGTAGAGGGTGAAAATGACATATATTACCTGTCATTCATATATATGCCCCTAATTACGTAAACGCTATAAGCCAGGGGCTTAATGGGTACACCTATTGAACAATAAACATTTTCTAAAAAAAAAACTTTTGGTCATTTTGGAGTTTCCACATTAGCCAGCTGTCACTCGGACAGTTTCACAGTATATTTGTCATTTGTTTCAGATATATAGCTAGACGTGTGGCAGTGGCAAAACCAAGAAGACTGACAGGTTTGTATGTGACGTCATGGCTGGTTTGGTCTCCCGTCATGCCTCACTGTTTGAAGAAGAGGAATCGATGGCTGTGAATGATCTGAGTGGCAAGCCGAGTTCAGGCTCAATGGAAGCGAATTGTGTGGGTGACAAACCGAGGCCGACCTCAATGAAACTGTAGCAGAAAGACGCTGGAAGGAAATGCCTCTTGCTTATTGATGCGATTGCTCCAGCGGTTCCTGCAGCGAAATCCATCCCGGCTGACCTAGCACCTCTTGCCGTGAGCTCTACTAAGGAATCTGCCTCACGCTTTTTCTCCAAATTTTCTACATTATAAGGTAAGCCTCTTAAGGAATACATCCGTCTGTTTTATACATGGAGATTTGTCTGTCTTTGTTCAGCTGTGTGATACGAATCGTATGTTCGTGGTGTATATTATTTGTCTTAAAGCAGGTTATATCGACGAGTAGTAATAAATATTGACTGCACTGAAGCCTTGTCTTCATGTCTGCCATGCTGGCCTGCTGTTATCAAACGGAGGCTGGCATCGCTAACCTTCTGTCGGTATAACATAGATTCCTACACAGTTCAGCTGTGGGATTGTTTGGTTCAGACCTAAACACCCCAGGGCATAGACGTATGAAGTATATAGAGAATTAATTAAATGTACATTCATAATTAAAATGCGTCTTGGCAGTTAACGGATCTGGATGTGTCCACATGGCTGTAATTCGTATATCATTTGATTATTGTGTTATGCCTCGTGTCAATGTGTAAAGTCTGTATTGACAAAATATTCTAATCTGTTTGTTGACAGGGCCCTGTTCCATTCATGTTGTAAGGATGGTATTTTCTTTGCTGCGTGGGGTTAATTCAATTGAATGCTCAGTGTCGATGTATACCTGTTAAGACTGCGATCTGGCCGTCATGTATTCGCCCACCTGTTTATAGATCGAAAACAAGCCGCGACTTGATCAACACTGACCGAGAGGACAGTTTTATGAGATACGACAAATGGTCGGAGACCACTTGAAACCAGGGAAAACCAAATAGAGGTACCTAGTTACGAAGTCAGCTCAATTTGAAGCGCATGTGACGGACAAAACAATATAGAGCTGAAAGCTTGGGACTATAGACATGGATAGAGCGAAGACTGGCGACCAAGTGTGCCTCCATTGAACTGATTCTGTGAATTGAATTTAAAGCACAGCAGACTGTCAGAAGTCTGACAAACGTTCAGGGGAGGTCATCATGGTGAGTATGTAGAGAACTGGTCACTTATCGATCTCCTCAATGATTCTATTGTTATGGTATTGTGCAGACCCTTTAATGCCATCGATTATAGACAAGGGCCGCGTTTATCAGTCTCCTATAAGTAATAAAAATGCCATTTAGTTATAAATATGGATGCTGTGCTTTTTGCTCCGTAATTGATCCCAGGTTCTTTGCATGTTGGGGAAGTTGTCATTAGAGATCAGTTATTGTTAGTTATATTTTAACTGAAATTGAATTGTAGGGATTATTTTCTCATTACCCTAATTCGAGCAATGTTTCTCGATGTATCATCTGATATCATTTGTTATCTCTTACTATTTATCTATATTCGTTCGTCATTTAGGAACATATCGGAATGTTTTAAGCGAATAAGACATTTAATGCTCTTGTGAACAATTGTGTTTAGACTACTCCTTAGTATACTAAGTTGGAGGAAAGGTCATACTTTCAAACGTAAAATTTTCGCTGAAGCAAAAATGTGTTACATTTTTCTTGGAAGTTCTTTACGTGCTAGGAAAAAACAGTTTAAATATTAGGGCCATACCCAAGCGAGTCAACTGAACACATTTTTTCGCTGCATAAAACTTTCGCGATTTACATCTGCGCGGGAAATAAACGCGTTTAACAGTAGGCATATGCACCCTTTACTAATCAGGCTGCATCTGAATGCCCCTGACCAGTGAAGAGGTTTCAAATTGTATCAATAACACGGGAAGAAGATAACCCTGTTTTAAATACATACCCGATTCTTTTCTACATAATTCTTTCTCACTCATGAAATTTTAGCGATTTATTTCATGCGCGTGAAAGAAACACGTTTTACAGTAGGCATATGTTCCTTTTACTAATCAGATTGCACCTTTCTCACCCTTGAACAGTGTAAACATTTGAATTGTTTAAATAACACGAGAAGAAGAAAAACGTGTATAAGTACCTACTAGAATCCAATCAACATATTTATTTTCCCATGCACCAAAATTTCGCGATTTATTCAATTAGCAGAACTCGCAGAACCCTGAATATCCCTGAAAAGTGTTGATGTTTCGAATTGTATCAATAACAAAAGAAAAAAATTGGCCTTGATGGGTATGTTTGTACAAAATACTTGGAATTATGTAATAACTATATAGTAACAATATAGGCCTACTGTCAAAGATAAACTTGTTTTGAACAATTTTTGATCCCTTTTATCTGTACTTTACTAAAGTGCTGTTTAATTTCCTGTTGCAGTATGGGTTTGTGAATTATGCTCTTCAGCTACTAGTGATACGGAAGTTTGGCGACCAGGCCTGGGAGGAAATCAAGTAAGTTGAATTTTATTTTGGGAAAGAACCTTTGCCTCGCTATTCATATCTTTAACTTTTATCAGTTAGTATTGCCATTAATTCTTACAGCGTTCCCCCTGTCTTCATTTGTGTTTGTAGATACCTGGCGTTAGATTATCTAATGGCATCAGAAGAGGGAATACTTATTAAGCGGTTAAATAAATGGTGATTGCGTGGGTCCCAATATATAAATGGGTCAATGGTCAACATTTAAGAGTAATATAATCCAATACGTATACACCACATCGACTAAACCTTACAAGAGCTTTAGTTTAATGTACACACACGTTTGCTTTGAGAAGCACAAAACACAAAGGAGGTGAGAAATCAACTAATGTAACATGTCAGTCACCTGATCCTTGTTGTGATGGTATTGATTGATTAGCTATTATCTCAGTACACAAATGTCAAACTCAGTGCATAGCTCAATATACCACCGCAAACAACAGTAAATACGTATTATGTTGATTGTGTAAGCGACTGTTGTCATTCATGTGATGTATACGTCGATCACAAGTTTCTTTGTAGGGTTACTTGTAGTGCCGAATGGGAATTAGTCCTGAACATGACATATGTTGATGAGCTTTTATGTCGAGTTCTTTCAAAAATTCTCGTAATGTTCAAATCATGCAAAAGTTTTGTTAAAATGTAGTCTAGTGGGATAGAGGATGATAACACTTTCTCTTAAGGTAGAAATATACTCTCACACGCTATACGTTTGTCCACTGTCTTACTGAATCTAACTTCCACTCACAGAAAAGCGTGAAATGATATCAAGTATATATCAGCGGGCCAACCGTAACCGAAATGGCTTAACATGTCCAAGCTTTATGCATCAAGGTATTGTTTACACCAAATAGGTTTAATTTGCGCATCTTAGTTCGTAGTAGTTTATATAATATGATGCTGTACTGTCAAACATATATATGTAAACTGTCAACTCTAAATACGATATGAGTATGCGCCTAGCGGCTGAAGGTTTATTATGCATTGTTGTGTGTATTTAAGAACCACAGAGAAGGAGACCATAGTGGTACTGATGGCGAGCCACATGAAGCCATATACCTATCGACGTTAATGCATCTGGTCTATGTACTTAATGTTCATAATTCTGTGAAACCGAATTCTTCTTCATTAGAATGTATTGAAACGTGATCACGCCGGTCAGTTATTAGCTGTATATTACATTATTTTAATTAGAACTCCTGGCAGGTGTTGTTTAACATAAACGGATGATATTTGTCAGCCTGCGGGTAGTTTTCCATTAGTCACCATTAACCAGAGTCTATAACCATACATGTATCTGACCACTCTACGCCATGATGGAGCACCCCATGTTCACAGTCTCTCAACACAAATATTGAGACGCTGGTGTTCACTGGCTGGGAAAATAACAGTTTTATAGCACCACCACTATTAATCACTTTAAATGCACGTTAGTACATTGCTTTATTGAAGAGGCGATGTCAATTATACGGTATGGGGTTATAAATATAGCAAGTTGTCCGTCAGATTGGATAATTTTCGTCTATGGTGTAACGCGATTTATTCTAATGGCTAGTAATGAGCATGTTAAACAATCATTCTCATAATAGAAACTTAGGACAATTATTTAATATCTTAGAAAGCATCAGACTTTATTGGGCTATTCAAAACATGGTTCACATTTATATCGCAAAACAAAATCACTTTGAAGACAATCGCCCAAAGATAATGGTAAAATAAGTGTACCTATTCATCCCTTATTCACAAAGTAACAATCGATACAGAAAGGTATTCTTCTTGTGTCAAACCACTGAGATTAGCTTCATTCCTTCTATCAACGTTTTCTGGTTATCAATGGAATATATCGACACCTTTGTGCACCATACTTAATCTTCTGACAAGAAAAGGAGTCCGCGGCTTAGTGGTTAGAGTGTACGCTTACCAATCCTATTTTGTTGCTGTCTACGATTACGAGTCCATCTGTCTATCATCAGGTATATGAGTGAGCCAAATTACGTGGCTCCAGCAATCAAGGGGATGGTTTTTACGACGTTTCCCCTCTGTTTTCCACCGTTATTAGGCAATGAGCAGTATGAAGCGGACAAACCGTCGTCATATAAGTGTAATACCAATGAGTATGACATTAAACCCCAATCAATCAAACAAGCAAAAAAATAAACAAGAAAAAGGTATTTATATAAACATAACAAATACTTGCCTATTTCCGAAACATTCCTTTCTTCTGTCTAAATATTGACGGTTGGAAGAAATTTAAAGTGCACTCTTCCTCTGTGTAAATATTATATTCCATGCTGTCTCATGATTGGTTGTTATGTTACATCCCTCACACTTAAATAACATATTGAATTTTCCCCCTAGCAACTATCATTCAGCCAAAATTGAATACAGCCTCAGACCTGCTTTGTCAAATGTAAATTTAATTATTCACTGTGTTGAATTATATTTCAGATTACATAATTAAGCACACTATTTTCAATCTAATAATGTCGACTGAAGCGCGTAGTTGTCGTGAACAAATGTTAAAACTTAAATGGAAAATTGTGGCGTGATAGTTTTTTCTGAATAAGCAAAACTACAAAGTCCACAAGAACAACAGATATTTCTGATTTTATATTATAAGGTCGATTAAGAACGTGGTAACTATATAAAACCTAAGACATATATGGATGATAACTTATGTTTTTGGGGATGGAAAACGTTTGACGTAGGAACTCCGGCATCCCGAAGATTAATTGATGTTTGCTTACAGTGTTTATAGCTACGCCGTAACGTAACCTTCGGAATGAACACAATTATTCAAACACACAAGTCTTATTAACATCAGCCAATATAGACATAACGAACCACGTCACAATTTGCCAGTGTAAACTATTATCAGTTGATATGTGTATAAAATAGCAGTGTGTCCAACACTATTTGAAATAATAACAAAAATGGATTCTACTCAAAGCACTGGGAGTCAAATAAACGCTACTCATCTCTTTAACAGAATATTTTTTTGATTTGTTCAAAAAGCTCATAACTACATGTCCCTAGCGTCTGTCGTATACATCCTGGTTTTGTCGGATACAGGTTTCCGGGTTCATCTTTCATGGGGTCTCTCTCATTCTTCATCACTTTCCCTACAATCAATCATCATAGAACACCAGTTGATTCAACTCCTTTGTTACAAGCCTCTTCAGATCTGGCCTTCCGCTTAAATGGAGTTGCACCCATGTGGAAAGTAGATAGGGGGGTTTATAAAAGCTGATAGATTTTGTCTGAGCTCAATAAGTCCTTGTAAGGGTCACTGAACGCCTACTGAATATCCATTTCTGAAACGGTTCTAGTAGATTGTCTGGTGGTCAATCCAACTAGTATCTCTCTGTCGTTCACAGAAATGAATTAGCTTGCATGAAATCAGAAAGGGCCCCAATCTCATAGACCTGAATATCACAGTGTTCAGAAATAGTTATGCTCCTATGTTATACTTTTATCTAGCTGGTAGACGTCCATTCTCGATAAGGGCCTACCAGATGACTCTATATATATACCAGGGTTATCTCACCATTATGAAAAATATATAGAAAGATCGGAAATCTAGTTTCACAAAATCGAGAAATGGCAACAACTTAAGCAAACTAAAATAAAAGCTTGAACTGACCTGGAGTAGGACATGCGATTTTATATTTGCATTTGATGTCAGCACTCACATTAGGAACTTAATTAAAATTAAGCCAGTTATTAAACTTTGACAAACGGAAAATGATGTGTGCGGTTCAACAACACCATTAGGTATGCTACAACTACGACATACCTATCAAATCCGAGCCAACTGATTTTGATAAAGACAGTGAATTTGTCTATGATGCAGACTTTCTAGGGTACAGGTTTGTACTAATTTTTTTCTGAAGAAGAACTAGAAACCAGGAAGTAAGATACAAGTGAAAGAACTGAGATGGTAGAAGCAACAGCAGTATACAAGTCGCACCGAAGACAAATATTGGCAGGGTCGGTAATGACCTGAAACGTCAGACCAAATGAACTGAAAACCTAGAAATCAATAAAAAAAAATGCACTCACAATTTAAAACAATTGGCTTAATTTAACATCTGTAAGCCTGAGTGGGGAACTCAAGCTTTCTGTATCAGTACTAAATTCTGGCTCTTTCAATGGGTTATCCCGTTGTTGACAAGCTTACTTTCTGCCTTGTGTTGACGCTCCTCACACTTCAAAAAAGCCCTCCTGTTTTTCCAATCAATTTGTTCTGAGTACAATGGAAAAACACTGGATACAACATCGTTATTTATCTTATTATTTTAGTTTCAATCTGGACAATTGGTGCTAAAAATTATCTTCATAATCGGATGGACCAAATGCCCAAGATATTAAGTTCCTTAACCTGTCAAATGATGCATTTAGTGGCAAATCTTTGTTTCTGATTTTTACCAGGCAATGCCTTATAAACAGAATCTCTCAGGAAACGGTGAAACAAATTCCTGTTGCAATAACCATTTACCAATTTATAACTTTCACATTAATTAGGCACACAGGCATGTTTCATGTCAGAAATGAAATTTGTATACATTTAACACTGCAATAGCATACGAGATGCTACGGAGCCCTTGCACCGCGTACATTTCCGATCTGTAATGTTTTAATTACTGGCTTCCTTTTAATGAATTCCTTAATCTGATGGCTATTATGTTACTTATATGGTATTTAAAAACGACTGTAAATCTATGTTTTAACTCACCGCTAGTTAAGAGCGTCTCCGAGACATGCGCACTATGTCAAGGTCGCATTTCCGAATAAGAACGAAAAAAAAAGGAAGCTGTGTTTAGATTTACAAAAACACATTAGAAATAGAGTTAGAATTACTCTAGGTAAGTACACACTCTTGTTTTCGTTTGCCTTAAACGTTGTTATTTTTCGAAACTAGATTTCCATTCTTTCTATATTTCTCTAATAGAAAGGTATAGTCTACAGACTGCCAACTGGTAGGCCTATAACGAGAACGGATGTCTGTCGGCTAGATACTAGTGTCTGAGATTATAGTGATAGATAAGAACTAAGCAAAGTCTAAAACAATTTTTTAAATGATGACAAATGTGTATTTTATCACATCTTTTCGCGTTTTCATTTGCAACAAAGATTACATTGTCATATCAGTTAATCTAGGCCATTCCAGAACATCATTTAATAAATATTCTAACATATACGGCGAATGGTTTTAGTTGCGTAAACGTACAAGTTTCCATTTTCCTAAATAGTTATTATATGTAACATTACAGCCATGAGATTTTAACTCTGCCCAATGCAGATATCCTCAGAGACAAAGCAGCATTATATACGTGCAGGACACATTGGTATTAGACCAGAAAGTCTCTAATTAAACTTGAATGGTAACGTCTTAACGTGTGTTTGATCTGCTTCGCTTTGGTATCTTTCCTTCAGATTCCCTATCGGTCGATACTGCTCTCTCTCTGTTCAATTTAAATATTGACCCGGCTCGATGAAAACTCTACTGTGTATAGTCAGCGGACACTGATGCTCTGTCCTGTACGCAGGAGTTTGTGAATTGGAGTGAAAGTTAGCTTGTGCAATTATACTGTGTAACGCTGTGTAATGTTGAACAATAAACTGACCCATACGAATGCTTCCCTAGATTCATGTTATTTCATCTAAATTGAAATCATAATTAAAGCAAACAGCAATTCGTATTATTGACAATGCTCTATTTGTGTTCTGGGTAATCATTCTTATCTCAGACTATTGACAGCAGATATCGAGTCAATTGAGTTCGTTTTGGAGAATAAAAACACATAACAGTGTGCATTTGAAGCGCACAGTATATGCCTTGTGTATATTAACTGGATGGGCCGAGGTGCGATGCATTATGTCATTTTAGATAATAGAGATGTGCTGAAAAGAATGATTGTTTGATTTAGGGGTACAAAAATGAGGCTAATGTTTAAATTACATATATAACTAATTTATCTTGCCGATGTACAACATCGTCGTATACTACTTCCTGTCTTCTCCACAAGAAGACTAACCTGATCCGAACAAAATGGTAAAATCAACAACAGCCTTAGCCAGGCAGATTCGACACTACTTAACAACATGTGTGTCAAACTGATTGGACGGGCTTTCTATATAATATATGATATATCATGCAAAAAATGTCGCTGTGCTCACTGAATGCTGATGAAGTTTGAATGTTTTTATAGCAAATCGTGGGGAAAACACGCGCACTGTCACTAAGCTGTTGTTTCAGGGTCCTATATGAACGTATCTATAGATTAACATTTTTACTTCATAACATATAAGAAGTTTCTTAAAGCGAAAGATAACTGGTTTTTTTTCTCGATTTATTATGTTTATTGCATGTTTCCAATGACAACCATCTGTATTGCCACTAATTAGTTAATTTAAAAAGCCGAACTCACGTCATTGTTCGAAACCAAGGTATTTATATCATCTATTCGTTGCTGTATCCTATTGCCTGCGCTGGTGGATGCTTTCATATAAAGCCGAAAGTGATAATTCCGTCCCCAATGCAATTGCAATAAAAATAATATGTTTAGGTCGAAAAAACAGTTGTTTCTCCATTTAAGATAGTGTGTGTTGACTCTTATGTATGTATTATTATTTTGTCTAATTATGGATATAAGACAATTGTCTAGACCAAAAGATTGATTTCACAAGAGTAAAGTCAGTCCTTCTGAGATCGATAGGTTACGACTTTAATTATCGCTAAGTATCGTAACAAAACTACATGTTTATTGTATTTGTAAGGAAATGGCGATTAACAAGTGTTAAATGTTAAAGACTTTCAGAA
>JARFOD010005522.1:0-11640 GCA_031763545.1 Mopalia muscosa | reverse complement strand
GCATTCTGTGCTACATGTATGCTAGTGCATACAAATAAAATTTATAGACTGTTTAACATGTATATGGACTGAGTGTCCAATAAAGTTATAAATAAAAAAGTAAAAAATAAAAAATAAAAATATATATATATATATATATTTTCATGTTGTATTTTATTGCAGATTGTATTGTACAAAAACATCGTATTTCATTAACTTGTTCAATATTAAAACATATTTTTTTAATAAAAGAAAGGGCTCTGTAACGATTTACATGCCGCCGGTGTGGTTGTTACAGTTTTAATTCTTTGGAAATAATGTTTATACATATGTCTATGTAACCAAATTTCTTTGCAGTTTATTGATTAGCTATTGGAAATCAAAGAATTTTGATGTTTTATTACCAGTATAATCAATTTAATGTTTTGTTACAGGTAAATTTGGTCTGAAGCAGATGTGGGAGGTGCTTCGTGAGGACGAGGGACTAATATCTATGTCCGGAACATTTATATCGGCAGCCAGTCAAATATCTGTCTTGTCCCCGTCCTCTGTACCGCCCTGTCATTGGTTCACTGCCACCCCCAATCCACGAATCAGCTTCTTTAAGCCCTTTATCTTCACCCCGGGTGCAGATCTCGGTCCTAACACCATCAGCCCTGATCTTGGTTCAGATGATCCAGTCCGTAAGTCTCCTCGATTTCAGAAAGAGGTCGATCGACGACATGCTTTATATAGAGTCCACGAGAACTTCTGTCACCTTCTAGACAAAGAAGACCCCAAAGGAACCATGATCTTAAAAAACGTACAGGAGTTAGAAGGGAAATGTTTCGAAGATTTGGAGGAAGTATTGAAGAACTACGATGAAAAAAGTGCATTCAAGGTTGCTCAGATATTCTCCCATATGGCAAGCATTGAAATGAATTTCTATAAGTAAACACTAGATGATATTATACCCATTAACAGGGGCAACATTGTTGAACAAACTTACACTGCAAGGGTGGAGAAAAAATGGATTACAAAAAAATCATTTAATCAATTTATGCTAAAAAAGAATTATGCTTTGGTGTTTGGACCTGCGGTAAATACAGCTACTTGGTGATCCCCCCTCTTTCTGATATGCTACATGCATAGCAGGGGTGTAGTTGGTATGTCCAGGAATGTTATCACTGTTAGAGAGGTATTACCTGAAAACAATGGCATCATCTCAACATAAAGAAAATTTAATATATCTATATTTTAGCGCTGTATTGCCTGAACAAATTTATTTCTGGCTGGGTTACAATGCTTCGTGTCTGGAATGCTCTTTCTGAAGAAAGAGATCTGGTTGTATTCTGACTGTCATTGGATCAATGTGTAGTACTAAAATAGGCTATTAGTAAGACAAAGGAAACCTTTCAGATGACTGAACAAAATTATAAGTTTATTTTTCTTGCAATTATCTCTTTTTAACAGTAAAAAGTATATTAGTAAGAAAAAGTAAACATGACAACTGAATGAACAAATTTATTGGTGTTGTTTCTTGCATTATTTCTTTTGAACAGTTAATAGTCTATTGGTAAGAAAAAGGGAACAAGACAAATGACTGAACAAAATTCTAGGTGTCCTTTCTTGCAAACATTTCTTTTTAACAGTTCAGATTCAGCTAGGCTGCCAATTCTCTGTGTCTCTTCTCTTTAACGATGCAGCATAGGTGCAGGAATCTGTGTAGACAGGCCAGGTGTGGAATGTTCTATCCACCATAGTAACCTTTTGGTTCAGTATTAAAATACTGTATATGTCAATAACCTGGCTACCCCGATAATCCAGTCTTCAAACACGGTTTTGTTTTTCACTCTGGCTACTTAAAATAACCTTTAGTGAGATCATATAGTATGTAATCATGTAAACTAATCTATAGTAAAATGAAGGGTTGATTTTTTATGAACTTTTTATGAACAGTACATTAGTGGTATTCATTGTCTTATCACTGAATTGGACGACTATGATTTGTAAAAAAATCAAACAAACTTTTCGTTTTCTGATGAAGTAAGAAAATATCTTTGTTAATTTTAATTTAGTTTTATTTTCTCTCTCTTTTAAGAAATTTAAGGCTGTGTAAGTAATCCTGAAGTTTAAAACTAGTTATGTGACAATAACTGAGAAGTGTATGTTGTTTTATTTGTCTGTATTATATCCTGTACTAAATGCATAATGGTATGCAGTTAATTTATCTTTGACCTGGAATATATAATGAAATTCCTTTTCTATATCCCAAATTTGACTAAATGAGGGTGCATTCATGTTTGATAAAAGAAAACTTCCTAGATGAAAGTTTATGTTTACGCTTGTGCTCAGCTTTGTATTTAACAGCATATGATGTAATTGTACAGATTACTTTGATGTACAAATTCTGTATACCTGTTATTGCTTTTTTGTTGGTTTTTTTTTTTAAGTTTCTTAACATACCATTTCACATTGACTGTCATGACTGATGAGAAAGTCTGTTTTTAGCAATACTTGGAATTTTGGTGCAATACATTTTGCTTTTATTATGTAAATTTTATAATTTTACCTACAGAAAATCTTAAGACTTATTTACTGCATTGGAGGTCATAATAATAGTTGAAGCTTTCAGCAGGGTTGCTTTTGGACTTAGTATATCTATTTTAATTCATCATCATTCCTGTATCGGTGTGATAACTTTATAAACTATATAAATATTACATATATATCTCTCTTATTTTTAGAGAAAGAAAATTTGGCATAACAGTAGTTCTATTTCACAATACTCAGTGGTACTTTTGGCTTTCAGAACCCATTTTAGATGACAATCTAAAGAGCATGTATTCACGAAGCTACTGAAGTATTTTTAAAAGTTAAGAAATACTTTAACAAATTTCAGCCTTTCATTTCTCATTGAAAAAAAATTTCAACATTTTACTTATATTCTATCAATTATCACCTCAAAAAGTTAATCAAAATAGTGCTTAAAGTGATGTTTAAAAAGAGGCATTGGTTTTCTTAACTTAAATTAATAAGCAGCTTTACGGATTGGGGTCCTGGCCAGTTATAAAATGGCAAAGCAAAGCAATGATATCATAATCATGATAAAAAACCTATTAAGTTTGTGATAATGTGCATAACAAAGTATTATTTATCTTGCATTTCTGCTAATTTTATATAGCATTGTAAAAAGAATTTATGAGATTTTTTTTTATATTTACACTTTTATTATTGGATTTTAGTATTGATTTCTTGTGTTTGATACATTCCACCATTTTAATGTTTTAGTAGCTACTCAGTATTAGCTTATGATGTTGATAATGTAGTGTAATGTTTCCCTGGATTAATGCTCCTGTGGAGGAGTGACAGGTCAGGTGGGACTCACTGGTGAATGTTAGGGGAGATTGACATGCTGTAATCCATGTGGTGTTCTAATGAAACTGAAGGGTAAATGAAACCCTTCGATTGACAAAATGAGCACCGAGTCAGACCTGCCTATCAGGTGTATTCTGGAGTATTTTGTACACATAATTTATGTTAAATACACCAAAAGGCCATCAAAGTACGCATACAAATGTTTATTCCGTACTATGCTGTAACACAAAAATTGGTAATAAAATACTCCAAAAATACTTTTTTTTTACACATAAATTTTGTCTAGGGTAGGCAGATCTGCCGAGTTCACATACCTGTGAATTCTTAAAGGTTAATGATGTTCATTGGACTAGAACTGGGGCAGTGCCGTGGTGCAGCCTCTGTAATAATGCTGACTTAATTAAGGTCAATTATCGGCTTTTCAAATTTGTCATGTGTGAAATACCTTTAGGTACAATGTTAAACACCTATAAATTAAACCAAAATATTTGCTTTAGATTATTAAATCCTGTGTAATAATGCCGACTTGATCAGGATGTTTTTTCCCCAACTTATCGTGTTATGTGTGAAATACCCTTATCTCAATGTTGAACACCAATCAATTAAACAAATATAATGTTTTGCTCACTGTTCAAGGGACTCTTTACTACAGGTCATTTACATCTACGTGATGTACGTAGGCTTTTACCCTTATTCTTACACAGCTTCTAACCGGAGTAACAGTGAGGATAATATTTGAGTTTAAACGGTGGAGGTTTTTTGCAGATTTTTAATCAAATAAACTTCTGTTTATAAGTACTTTTACAAATTACTCAGAATATGTTATTTTACTGATAGTACTTCTGCATCTTTAAATTCTGGTTTGTTTTTGTACAAGTAAGTTTTTATGATTTTGAAATAGTGATTTTTAGTGTTCGACCTACATGTACACATATAATGAATATATGTGAAAAGAATGTATGTGCATGCTTCCTGTTGGATTTGCTAGCCACCTCACTGAGCTCTCAGAAGTAAGCAAATGACATCATTCACATCAAGAAGTTGATCCGTTGTCAATGATCTCTGACTATATGTCCTCTAAGTCTAGTCCAAGTAAATACATCTGCTTATATATGTGTACTTAATCAATAGCTTTATTAAAAATAAACAAAGACCAATTTACATGTTGAGTTTGTTTTATTTTTCTTTAGAATTCTGGGAATTTCTTAGTAAGTCTGGGTTTTCGTTGTAAATATTCTGACAGTCCATGGCCACTTGCTTAAATGGCACAGCCAACTCCCATGATTCCATCTTTCACATTTTTGCAAGGTACATGTCAATCAACTGGAGGAGCAAATGTTTTTGATCTACAGCTAAAATTACCCTCCCTGATTATTCGCGAGTCTGCCAAAAGAGGGGTGGCAAGTACAGTACTTGAATAGGCCGATTTTTTTTTTACACAATCCGTACACGGTGAGGATATCGGCATTGCACATTTCAGTTAATGGAATTTTGATTATAATATGATGACTTAAATTAAAACTAAAGGTGTCCAGTCTACCTAAACTAAATTATTGATAGAAAACTGGTGCAGTGTTGGTTTGGTGTTTAATGCCAAACTTTAATAATACTGCATATTTGAGAAAGGGAACAACATGAGTTTTCATTAGACATAAAATATAACAATGAAAATTATTTCCCTCATTTGACCCAGAAACAAGGGCTAAGGCAGACACCCATCCAACTGGACACCCTGAAGTGAACAATTGCCTCATTTGGACACCCTTTTTTAAGAAATTTTTACATGCACGAGATAGGAAAACTGTCAAATTGGACACCCAGTTACATAAAAAGTGAAACAAAATAACCATTTTGGACACCCTGCTTTTGATTTCTGGCTAATCCCCTGCCCAGAAAGCATGCTAATCCTGAATGGTGTGTACCAAGTCAGACAAAAGCTCTCTCTCTCCATCTGACTGCCAGTCAGCTGAATGACATCCACCAATATATCTCTTAGCGTCCGACTCTACAAGCAATGTATTCCACGAGTCAAAGAGCCACAACCATCTTTCATCAGGTTATGATTAATTGATGTGAAAGTAGTTCTTAAAAAGTCAATTCACACTGTTTCACTGCGCTGGGAAGTTCATAATATACCAATACAAATCTGAGGAGACCTCTTCATACAGTTATCTCCCATCTCCAGAATGGCTGTATGAGATTTCTTTGTGGAGTTATGAGATTGGTTCCCCCTGTGAATCACTGAGGAGGCTCTAACCTGATCCTGTGTGATAAATGTGAAATGTACACTTCCACCCATACCTTAAACAAATGAGTGACCCATGGTTAGCTGAATTAAATCCCATGAATATCTGTTCTGGAACCCACAGGTAGAGTTTTACAGCCTTCCATTCTGGACATTAACTAAGGTACAGGTAGATTGGCTTTTCTCAGAGCCAGGTAGCCTGTTATCATGTCACTAGGTAAATATCCAATTCTACAGAATTCCTCCGGACCAGCATAACGAATCTTGGTGTGAGGATCCCGATATTTTGCCTGTAATCAAAGTAAGTGTTTGAAATTAATTTCTTTTCATATATTTATTACCATAGTAGTATTTTTAATTCTAGTATTTAACATGATTATCAGTTTATATTAAGCCAGTGTCACAGTCATTCAGGTTAAGAACTATTTATTCCGGTCATTTGGTGCTCACTGATTGGTCATTAGAACAATGGTCTGAGATGCTTGGGGTAAAACAATGGGCTAGAATTTGGCCAACTGTAACATGTTCATCAATGGTGGATGTGCCAGTGATCTGGTAGGAGTGGAAGGCAGGCTGAAGTTTAGACAAGCATGCTTCATTGAGCTGTGCACACCTGTCATCAGTGGGGATAATGAAAGTTATGAAACCTTCTATAAAGCTATTATGTGACATTTGTTTTGTACACTGTAGCTACATAATTTAGAGATGCAGACTGCTAACAGCCTATACGTATCAAACCACCTTACAAAATGAATTAGAATCCAGTTTAAATACTAAAAGAGGAAGAGCAGTACTTACAGGTAATCCAGTTAAATCTGAATACTTTTTAGCTGGTTTAAATGAAGGAGGGGCCTCTATTGTTCCATCTGGAAATGTGAAATTTATAGTATTAAAATGTTGTAGGGTCAATTTTGTTCTTAATCATTTTAATGCTTTAAAGTATTAAAAAAACATCCACAAAAGTCATTTCATCAATACATGTACATATACCAATAATTTTGCTGTAATAAATATCACGTAATGGAAGTGAAATCCTTAAAACAAACAATTCATTAGATATTGATAAACAAAGAACTGAAAAAAAAACATGAAACTTTTGGAGGTTATAAATTGATTGGTATTTAAATGCAGGTGCTTAACATTAATTGAGGCTTTTCACTTTAATGATGTTTAGACTGTTCACTTCGTACTCTGGTTGAGTTTACAAATCAAGTGAAAAAAAAACAACAAAAGGAAACCTTATAAAAACCACCCTGCAATAGATTCAACTGGAGCCTTGTGGAGCTCCCTCTAATAGCTCACCCACCCTTCTCAAAACATTACAACTTTGATACAATTTGACCCCCCTGAAAATAGTTACTTAATGTACTCAATATCATATAGTATGGTTGAAACCAAGTAATCAAATAGTACATACAGAGAAGTACATGTGGCAAAACTACTACAAAAACTGTGGTAGTCAAGTAAAAGGGGGTCTCCAATGTTGGCACCCCTCTGGCTAAGGGCAGTTTATTTAATGAGCGGCAATGCTGTCTTTTCTTAGGACTGGAGGAAAATTAACTTTCCAACATTATTGAAAATTTGAAATGCTTCACATCTTGGTTGTGCTAGTGTCAATATACCGCTGTCATATAAGCAAAATACCCCTAAAGCACGGCATAAAACACCATTCCAACAATCATCAACTAATGTTGGCAAGGGAGGTAATTTAATACTTAAACAGGTCCTCTGCTGGGGCTTAGTCAGAAACAAAAGTTACGTGTCAAAATTGTCATTTTGCTCCACTTTTTAAGTAACTGGGTGTCCAATTTTTACAGTTGCCCTATGTCTTGCATGTTAAGTTTCTTAAAACAGGGTGTTTAAATGAGGCAATTGTTTAATTCAGAGTGTCCATTTGCTTTCTTTGTTTGTTTGATTGGTGTTTAACGTCGTACTTAAGGGTATTTCACTAACACGAAGATGGATTGTCCACTTCACACTGTACACAACCTTGTTACCGTGGAAAACCTATAGGAAACCTCGTTAAAACCACCCCCGCGATTGCCGGAGCCACAACATGTGACTAGGTCATATACAAGTGTCCATTTGGATGGGTGGACACCCCTCTGGGGATCTGCCTAAGCCCTTGGTCCTCTGTCATCACAATGTTCATGATACTGGCACTTTTAAATAACCAAACATATTTATCTGTTGTGATGTTACTAAACCAACCATGAATATGAACCATTTTGACGTCCTTAGACTGTCTGCAACGTTCCTTTTCTTTTCAACATTTATACACTCCCATTGATAACAAATTTCTTACATGTTGGATCATCTGGTTTCCATGGTAACATTTTTTCAGCAGCTACGATTTGTTTTAGGTTTTTCCATATCCTTGTTTTTTTATTACCTGCAGCTCCTTTGGTTGAATGCTGTTAATGTAAAGAGATAACAGAGCCATTAATAACAACATTAAAAAGAATTGTACTGGTTTTTCACTAAAACTTTTCGCCATTCTTAAAGGTATTCCCTAATGGAATGATACCTAGAAAACGTATTAAAATAGTCCAATATTCACTGAACGATTTGCAGCTTGTTTCATTAAAAAAATTGGCATACATGTGAAAAAATTGGGATTCGAACAGCCTGTGACCCGAGTGACATCACCAGGGGAATTCACCAAGTGACTGGTAGCTATAGAAACCTGACAGCCATTTTGTTGATATTAATGGTCACCCAAATAATTTCAAGCCCAAGTAAATGTCAGTTTATTACCATTTTCATAATATCTGTGTTAAAATCGAGCCAAAGGCAGACACAAAACCCTGATAATGATCTGGTGAATTTGGTGTAGGAATCTGGACAAATTTTCTAGAAACTCCCCTGATACACTCATATGATGGCTAAAATAAAACACCCTCAACAAAGTAGTAAAAAGTACTTATTCAGTGTACTGTACCTATTCATACATATGATTAAATGAACTAATTTACAGCAATTACAACAAATCCTCTTTGTTTCACTCCTACTGAAAAAATATTTAAAAAATGGAATTAGAAGACGTTTATTTAGTTAGGTTGCGTTTTATTTTGTACTTACCATAGTGGAAATTAATCTCGAACTTGTTAATAATATGTGTTAAATTTCAGCACTTATTTAATAATAATAATAAAATGATAGTCACCAGAAAGTTAGGGTCCTTGAAGACAGGAATGGTAATCTGTTCAGAGTCTGGTGTGACTGATGCATCCTGTGGCTGGGAGGGTGGGTTAACGGGTACATTTACTTCTTCGATCGACTGGGATAGCGGCTGAAAGGAAAATATAGTCACATGTAAGAAAGAAATAAAAGGGGGTTGTAGCAAAAAGAAAACTGCAATTTTTTGTTGATTTACAGTGCCATAATTTGGGAAACCAGTATGAAATTTATTTATCAGAGTGCTATGGAGATATCAAATTATTTTAAATACAGACATCCCAATGCCTACATCATCCCTTGAGTAGCCTTCTATTGAGAAAAGCTGTTGTTTGAATTTCAGTAGAGGACCGCTCCATTTCAATTATATGGATCTTGCATGTGGTATTATGGTTTAATACCATGGCAGACTACCATGAATTGGGCCTTCCTTGAATTTATATTTTAACAGTCATTTTGCTTCACTTTTCAAATAAAAGGGTGTCCAATTGTGACAGTTTTTCTATCTTCTGCATGTTAAAGTTTCTTAAAACAGGGTGTCCAAACGAGGCAATTGTTAACTTCAGGTTGTCCATTTGGACGGGTGGATGGGTGTCTGCCTATGCCCTCAGGCCTGGAGTGTCATGAAACACATTTCAACCAGAACTGGGCATTGCTGTAGCCAGCAAATTTTCTATACAAAAAATATAAGCCATGTTGACTCGTAGCAAGTTGTTTCCATTCGAAAGCCTAATTTTGTGAATGTGTTTTGGCCCCCTACATTTATTACCTACAACATCTGTATATTGTTAGTCATATAATCTCAGATGAACGGTACATTGAAGTAGGATTAGTAAGCACACACGTTACCATTAAGCCATGGCTGGAGGCCTTCATTATTTGTAGCCTAAAATGTAATGCTAGTACAAAAGAGGCTGCATACGACTGTTATTTAGAGGTATGCAAAAAAAGTTACTGTCGTATGACCTATAAATTAACATGCTGACAAAGCACTTCTGTTGCTTGTTCTTTAATTACATTTACATTGTCTGAATAATCGGTTACGAAAATTGGACACTTTATAATGTTTCTATAGGCCTAGGCAGGGGCTATGGTCGACACTTTTCTGATAATGTATCGATTTCTTACCGTATTTGATCTCTTTTTCTTAGCATTCGGAGTACCAAGAGCTGGGGAAGATGTCCTAGAACGCGGAGATTTAGATCTGTTCTTAGCGGTACTGGCCATTTCTACAACAAATGTTAGCTTGAATGTGTTGTAGCGATGGGTTAACATGTACGTCATTGACAGGAACCGCATACAGTGTGTGACCGTTATACAGTGTTGTGGCGAGAATTGCAGGTCCTGTTCATCATAGATTTGTATAACGTATATATTCAAGCTACACAAAACAGCACATCATTTGGCTAGCTTTGTTTCATTTAAATATACTACTGCAACATACGGGTTTTGTTTATACCCGCTAAATATAAATTCAGTGAACAAAAAAAGAAACAATCAATCAATCTGATCTTTTAGGGATGTATTTGATCAAAAAATAAAGTAAAGAAAAGCTAATAATAGATAGTTATGTAGGCTACAGTCATGAAACAAAAGATATGTTGTTTTAACAAAACGTTTCTATTTCAACTTCCCCCCATTCTCTTCTTGTCAAGAGTTAGGGCTTCGGTACAGTAAGGCCTATAAATACCGGTAATGCCCAAGTAAATGATTAGTACAAGGGTGTTCTTTAACTTCAAAGAAGAAGACTTATTTTAATATAAATACTTCGGCTATTTATTTTGTTAGTGAGAATGGCAAAATAAATCACCGAAATATTAAGACGGCAAAATAAATCGCTAAACCAAAGAGATCAAGCCGAGTATTTCGGATCGAGTTACACCACGCTTGTTCTACGGTAGGCCTATGCCTAGGCCTAATTTACAAATGGAAACCTTGATTTTATGAAACAGTTACTTATTAAATAGTTAAATGAAATAAACTGTATATGCTTAGGCCTATATATTGAATACATAAAGAGATATTTGTTGGGTTTTTTTTAATTTTATTATATTGGATAAGATTTTTAAAACTATTATGAGGGTATGTACTGTAAGTAGCGGTACAAATAAAGACTGTCTCGATGTAGTGAAATATCAGGTGTATCAGATGATTTTTTGTTAAGTTGGCTCGATATTGGGACAATAGTGTATACTAGTCTTGTTTAGGAAATAGTCGATTTTAATTTATCTTCAATGGGAACTTAATTTTGAGTCCAATTAATACAGAGTATTGCACCTTCGCATAAAAATAGCAGATTAAAAAGCCAGCCTTATAAATGACCTAGATATTACACATCTAGTTGTGTTATATATAGGTCTTATCAATAAGGCAAAGTAAAATGCTAACATAGACATTAAAACAGGTTTCCGTTGTCTTGGTTTGTTTGTTGGATTGGGGTTTAACGTCGTACTCAAGGGTATTTCCCTTACATGAAGGGTGCAGCTCAATGGGCAAAGTAAACCACTGGCAACTACCCATAAAGACTGCATTGACGATAACTGGATCTACATAAAAGATACGACGGGACAACAGTAGGACACAATACAGACACTAACAAACAGAGAACAGCTTCCTGTTCCCCTTTAGCTTGGAGAGCACCAGGGCAACATGAAGTTCATTCCAACTACCCGCCTGATGTTTTTGAAATCACTTATATTAATTTTGGTTTAGGTAGATTTTTGCTCAGAAAAATCAGATCCTGACATAGCACAATGAATATGGCTAATTCCTCCGTCTTAGCCCTACGTCCAGCCTATCTTAACTGATCCAGGTACCGTCATTATATAGCGTATGCAATACTGACGGTACAGCTTCATCACAAAACGTCTTGCAGATTGAGA
>JARFOD010005511.1:0-11641 GCA_031763545.1 Mopalia muscosa | reverse complement strand
TTGACAAGATGGTTTCCTTGCAACTGACAAAATATATACACCTTTTGACAATTGCCATTAACCATACATAAAATAGAGTCTTACGGCAACCTTACCCCCTGTCCACGGTACGAACCAAATGAGGAGCTGGTGTAGAATTGGTCCGTCATCTGAGTGTAAAAACTCAACGAATAAAACAGAACTAAAACTAAAAATACTGTCAGTAAAAGGGTACCTAACCCTAAGTCCAACCCCCCCGAATTAAATAAAAAGATTGATTTCAGAAAAAAAGGCTATGAATTATACAACGACACATACACATCGTCAAACTCGGAAACAATATGGCGGTGGAGTTCATCGTAGACCAATGTGTAGACATATACATTTTGTGATTTGGGCGTTTTGGTAAAGTATCTTAACCTTTAATTAGCAGAAATGCAAAGTAAACTTGACTGTTTTATTGCGCTGTGATGCTACATGTATTTACAGGTGACGCACCAAATCTACAATTAGACCCCAAACGATAAATTAAATTACACTTTGATTGAACTTTAACGCTTCTGCAATTAAGATGAAACGTTCGAACCGGAAAGGACTGCCATGTAGCTGCAGTTCAATCATAGGGTGCTCAATTTTCGATACGCATTTACTATTTCAACGTTGACAAGATGGTTTCCTTGCAACTGACAAAATATATACACCTTTTGACAATTGCCATTAACCATACATAAAATAGATCACTCACCTAGGTTGATGAAATGTCGATGATTACTATGTTTGTCAGTATATTTTGTGTTAAGATCTGTCCCCGTTGTTTGCAAATCAAATCGGTTGTCAAAGTTAAAAACATGTTTATGCAGAGACCCGGGCCTCACACTGTGATAACTAGACACTGCGATAGTTTCGTATTAAGTTTTGTTCCACCTAGGAGTTCTTTTTGAAGGCAAAGAGTTTGAAATTAAAACAAATATCATTACATTACTGTGTGATTAAGTTCATGCCGAAATTTAAGCTAAGACAGATCCACATTTTTATAACATAAATCCATGTTCTCGGGTGGACAAGCAGGAAGAAAAAAGAAAATGGCTTCCGAAGAGTGGCGAATGTGTGCGGACTGGCTTGTCCGATGCACAATTTTACCACAGGATCATCGTGCGCTAAAACCAGGCGCAGCGATATTCGACTTGGCTCAAGCTCTCAGAGATGGTGTGCTGCTTTGTCATTTAGTGAATAATTTGAGCCCAGGATGTTTGGACGTGAAAGACTTTAGTGCCCGACCTCAAATGTCACAGGTCTGTTTAGGGTGTTTTCTCTATACAACAGATTATCAGCTTTCCGATTTGATTGTAATTTTGGAATCTCATCTGAGAGCCCGAAATTGGTATACGTAGCAGATTCCTTCTTAAATCAAATATATTGTTTTATTCTAAGACAGAATGACATGTTTTAAAAACCATTTACATTTAGATGGTTTCCTTCTTCATGTGTCAAACTGCCAATGAGCAGTTCACTTCCTGTATGATCGTTACACAAATTAAATATACATACAGTATATTATATATTAAGATGGCTGTGTGAATCTCAAGGAATGTTAGAAAAATCAATTGTGGTATAATAGCTGATGTCTAATGCGCTAAGAAAAATATTGATCCTCATGTGACTAAATTAACCCGTTGTATGGTATTATTATTATACCCCAATCAAACCAAAATTTATGGAAATTATATCAGTCCTATTGTAACATATACCTGTATCTTATGTCATTTGAAAACAATGCTTATAGGAGACTCCAAATATGAAAAAAAGGGCGTTGACAGTGGTCTTCTGATGTTAAAACAGTCAAATTGGCCTTTCTAGCAACATCAAAATGACTGTGTGTCATTCTCTACGGTAGGCTCACTTGGCATTTACCTCTGTTTGGGGCCGGGTGGGCCATGGCGCTGCAGAATACTCCCACCGCTTCCTCGGTCGCTCGTAAGAGGCGAGAAAAGAGGTTACTTTCTGTTGCCCTGGTGTTCACAGAGCTAAAGGGTAACGGGAAGCAATTTTGTTCTGTATTTGTGTCCGTCGTCATATAAGTGAAATACCCTTGAGTACGACATTAATCACCAATCAAACAAACAAACTTATCCTACTTCAATATAAGACTTACAGTTCGCTGGATCAAGTCCATCTGTCGACCATCAGATATGTGAGTGAGTCACACGATGTGGCTCCAGCAATCCTTTTTTTTTACGAGGTTTCCTATTGGGTCTTCCACCGTAATAAGGCAAGGAGCAGTGTGAAGTGGACAATTCGTTGTCATATACCCTTGAGTATGACATTAAAACCTGATTAATCAAACAAACAAACAAATCTTTTCGGTTTGGCGAACGAGAAACCACTCGGAATCAGAAGAAAGTGTCTAAAGAGCAGCTTAATCTGTCTATAGGCTTTCACATTACTGTATCAAGACCGAGAAAGAGGCCTCTGCATCTATGTTAATTCTTTGCTGTCCGGTATCACAGCATGATGTTGCAAAAATGAAAAAAAAAAAAAAAAAATGAAAAATTTTGTTGGTGGTATAGACTAATATAATATTTAAACAGTATTAAAGTAACCTTCTGTTACATATAAGCTTACACCATTGAAGGTTGTGTTGTAAATTGAAGACAAATCTGTGCAGTGCAAATTGACCAATCAATCCAGGGAAATAGGGTCTTCCATAATTGCAAACTCATAATTTATTTTAAGAGGGCCAATTTATAAGTTTGTCACATTGCTTCTAGTCTAAATTTGCATTTAGTTACTGCTTTTGACAAATTTTGTCAAACAGATGTATTGTGGAGCAATTTTGCTTCATTTGCCATAAATGCTAAATTTCGATTTAAAAAATGGGCAAAACAAGTGGCGAATGCTTGATGACTGATTTTAAGGTTGTGTTGGAAAATATTACATCACAGACCTAAGTATTTATATTTATATTCAAGTTTAATATTTTTGAACAAATAAACTTAATGTTGTGTAAATTTTAATATCTTTATAAAATAAATAATGTTTTAAACTTAAACTGCGATAGTTAAATTTTGTTAAGTACCTTTTTATTTTGCCTTTTAAAATTTTTCAGTAATTTTTCATTCAAGATCTTTTGTTTTCAAATGCAGTAGTTTGTCATAAATTGTTATTGTTTTTTACATTTAAAATTTTTTGTTCTTTTTTCATTCTATTTTATTTTATATTTAATAAAGTTTGTTTTTGTTTTCTTTTGTTTACAGTTACATGTAGTAGAATGAATGTAACGTTACACTCTTTGCTGTCATACCTGGGTATTCCCCATGAAATTTGGACTTTATATGATTATATCATATTTATGAATAGTGTTAACAGTCAAATGAAAGATACCATAAACAGGACATCTGACCATGATAATTTGGGTTACTTAATTTGAGGTATCAAGTTTTCGTTTCTGATATGTGACAGTGTAATGCAAAGTGCGATTGATCCACAAATGTGAATTCTATTTTTGTTGGTATTTCACCTCACTGACAAAAGCGTGTCAATTATTTATGACAGATAATTATGATTTCGAATTAACTAATAAGAATCATGTTACCTGCTGATGAGGTTTGAGTTGTTATGGAAGAGAGTGGAGCTATTTATATATTAAAACAATAAATACAGCAAAGAGGCTCTGTGAGAAACAGGAGACGGGCAATACATTATGCAAGCGCGTGCTGTAATCTTTTCTCACAAAACCTTAAAATAGGTCTTTTAAATTATTGTGAGATAACCTAACAATAAGTTATTTGTATTTGCTGTTGCTTTGCTCATTTTTTAAATACATAAATGTGCTTTTCCGGAAAAGTTTGTATGTGAAGATGTGAAGACCCTGTTCAGATCATTTTTCTCCAACAGCACAGTCATGTTATCAAAATGAAATAATTTTAAACTTGTTAGCTCTAGGTTGAACTAATAAGCATTTATTTCTTATATACATGTGCTTTGTAACATTGGAGAATCTGCATAAAATAGTACCTTTGACTTCTGCTGAAAGTACCATGTTTTATGAAAGTGTCTTAATTATAATCCAGGAAATTTAGAAAGTTGGTTAAAACTTGCTAGATGATTAGTCCAAGCCTCTTGGGAAAGTTGGCCCGCGGCCATGACTTACTGGTAGCATGCGCTCTTACTAAACTGAAGCTGTTTCGATGTACTGTTCACAGGATTGAGTTCGCCTGTTGACCATCAGGTATATGAGCGAGTCACAAGATGTGGCTCCGGCAATCGCGGAGGTGGTTTTTACAAGGTTTCCTCCCGGTTCCACCGTTATAAGGCTAGGAAGAGTGTGAAGTGGATAATCTGTCAGCATATAAGTGAAATACCCTTGAGTACGATGTTAAACCTCAATCAAAACAACAAACAATGAAGTCTGACTATGTATTATGTTTAAGTGAGTCACATGATGTGGCTCCAGCAATCGTGGGGGCCATTTTTAGGAGGTTTCTTCTAAGCTTTCAACCATATTTTAACCAATGAACTGTGAAATACTGTGTGGATACTCTATTATCATACCGTTAAGTACGATATTACACCCAAATCAAATAAACAATAAAACAGTATAACTAAACTTTGAATTACATTTGAACAATAAAAAGGTATACTTGAACAATGGTTATTACATCATACTTTATACTTGAACAATGGTTATTACATCATACTTTATACTTGAACAATGGTTATTAGATCATACTTTATACTTGAACAATAGTTATTACATCATACTTTATGCTTGAACAATGTTTATAACATCATACTTGAGGTTTACAGTAAAGTAAGAGACGTAGAGTGTAAAATGCATGACAATATATAAATAAGTTATTTACAATTACGTAGAAAATGATATTAATATGCTATATGATTTAATTAAAAAGCAGTATTATTACATCTAAAATGTGAACAAATTAATAAATGATCACTTATCTATTAATTTATAGAGACAACATGACTCCAATCTGTTTGAGATTTCTTTGTATTACAGCATGTATTTATCTTGTCTTTGTTTCTTGCCAGTGGTGTCGAGGGTGGTTTCCTTCACCTTTTGGGCTGGCACACCATTATGTGAGGTCAAAAACCGAAAATGAAACAAATAAAAAATATATAGTTATTTTTATTTATATGTATTTATTATATTTATATTTATAAAACAAGTTATAATATTTATTGTTGAGAAATACTTTTCTTGCTTTTTTGAACGTTACAAAAACTGTTGTCCTACAAATCAATCCTTGGGTATTGCTGAACATTTTCAATTCATTTCAATAAATTTGTAACATGTTCAGCTTAAGAAAAAATATATAAAATCAAGATGGCCGCCTTCAGTGAAAGGGTTTATGGTTGTTTTGTCCTGTATATTGCTGGTGATATTGAGTATGGTATACTTCACCAATGGCTGGCCCGCAGCCATGGCTTAGTGATAGCGAGTGCGCTTCCTAAACTGAACCTGCTTCGAATTACCGTTCACCGGATCGAGTCCGCCTGTCGACCATCAGGTATATGAGCGAGTCACATGTTGTGGCTCTGGCAATCACAGGGTGGTTTTTATGAGGTTTTCTATCGGTTTTCCATCGGAATAAGGCTGTGAACAGTGTGAATTGGACAGTCAGTCATCATATAAGTGAAATACCCTTGAGTACGAAGTTAAACCCCAATCAAACCAGCAAACAAACAAGCAAGCTATCATATATCAGGGGGATAACCTCCAACTTCCCACATCAACACATCCTGATATTTTTCAATGTTTGTATTTGATTTCAGTTTCTGTGCCTGAAAAACATAAGAAGTTTCCTTCAGACATGTAAAAATGTATTTGGGCTCCGAGACAGTGATTTGTTCGATCCCTATGATCTGTTTGATGTCAAGGATTTCAAATTGGTAAGTCCTTGATAACTGTTTTTTCTCAAGTAGAAGTTTATTTATACCAAGACTATCTATATTAAAGAGTGAAGGGTTGGGATTGAATTTCCTCTTGCCCAGATCGAGCCTACGAAATAGCTCCGAGTCTAAAGTTTTTATTGGCTTTTTAAAAAGCATTTGTATAACTTGTATACATATCTACTCTTCTGTACAACGTCAAAATTAAAAAAAATCCTGCCTGCTTAGCCTAATTTTTTTCAAGCCGATAGAGGAAACAAAAACATTTATTTTTAGGCCTAATTGGGCAACATGAAGCTGATCTGTTCTGATGTCTGTATTTTGACCAATGAATGTACTGTCCTTGTCTTGTGTTTATTTGTTGTCAGTGGCATTGAGGATGGTTTCTGTCACCTACATGTACTGGGCTGGCACACAGTGATAGGAGTGAAATAAACTAAGCACGACATTAAACCCCAATCAAACAAACAAACAAAATGGAATAAATATCTGTTTCCCACAATTTGACATACCTTAAATGTTTAAAAGCAGACCAAAAAAAAAGTAAGTGATGAAAGTGGATTAAAACGGCTTCTATTACATAAATTTTTGTCTCGGACAAAAATCCGAGATACAGGATAAGTTGTGGGACATTGCCATATTTTGCCGGTCTTGTCCGACATTTAGATATACATTTTGAGCCCTGATATTGTAACCTATGAATGTCCTGTCTTTGTATTGTGTTTATTTGTTGCCAGTGGCGTGATTGTGTTTTTCTTTAAAAGTTTAAAGGCAGACAAAAAAAATATATATATTTTTTTTTTTTTCGTTGCCTATTTTTAGAAAAAATGAAACAAATTGAAAACAGGGAGAACCTTTTCACTGAAAATGATGTGGTAATTGTTATGTCATTAAATACACTGCCATTTCATGTATGTAGCCTGCAGCACAGTTTTTAAAGGGAGCACCTGTTTTTTTAGCCTTTGTGGCCATTTGTAGTATGAAATAAAACTACATATATAATCGTGTTAAAATTTTAACTTACAATTATGTTTCAATTAATAGATATCAGGCTTATTACAAATTTCCCGCTGGGGGTGTAGTGTCTAGAATGGATGTCGTGATATAGTTGTATGAGGATTACACAATGACTTCTTCCCCATACCCCTATGTTTCTGACCAATCAAATGCGCTATATACATAGCATTAGCTAGAGACCCGGCCACCTGTCATTTGGGACAGGCAGATTTCTAAAATTGGTTAAAATGACTGATAGAAATTTCCAATTTAAACATGGGCAAGGTAGGAAAATTTACAAATTTGACAGGCAAAATTCCTCAAAATAGGGATTTATGACAGGCAAATTTCTTATCCTAGCTAAGACACTGGTTCTATTTTTCACTGTTATAAACCGATTTGTTTTTATCGATTTATTAAATATGAAAAAAAAAAAAAAAAAAAAACATTTCAAAACATATTTTTAAAAACTTTATTGTCAGATGAAAATAAGATTTTACTAATACTTGTGGACATTTAAAGAACTAATATACCCTATAACTTCCATAAGTGGGACACTCCTTGGGACAGGCCACAGAAATAACATGCAAGACCCCCTGTGGTAAAGCCTATTTCTCTGTCCTAACTGCTAGAAGTTATAGGGTATATAACACAAATATATTATTGTATATGGCCTCACAGTAGTAGCAAAAAACATTGCATCACTTGTAAGAGCAATTCCCTGCAGTAAAAAAACTGTTAAGTTGAATCATTGGCCAGTTGCCGTGTCTCAGTGGTAGCATGTGTGCCTACTAATCCTACTTTGATGTACTGTTCACAGGTTGTCGACCATCAGGTATATGGGTGAGTCACATGGTGTGGCTCCGGCAATCGCAGGGGTGGTTTTTATGAGGTTTCATCCTGGTTTTGCACCATAATAAGGCTAGTAGCAGTGTGAAGTGGACAACCTGTCTTCATATAAGTGAAATATTGTTGAGTTTGATGTTGTACCCAAATCAAACAAAGTAACAAACAAACATTACAAACCAAAAATCATTGTTTTTCTTCGAGGAAGCATTATGGTGATGAGCAATTCGTGCCAAGTGCGTATATGCTGTGTTTATTAAGCATTCAATAAGATTATTTGAACAGTAAAACATTTTAGATCTTTACACTGTTGCATTATAAGTGAAATGATCTTGACTAGGCCACTGACCATATGTTGGGTGTTATTTTCATAACATACAAACGTTACATCCTTTGTCATTATGCTTAGTGGTGTCAGATGAGTGATAGTGGTTAGTGAGCTAGCCTACGAATCCTGTTTTAATGTAGTGCTCACAGGTTTGAGTCGCCCCATGAGGGAGCGGGTGGGCCATGGCCCTGCAGAATACTCCCTCGGCTTCCTCCGTCAATCCTAAGAAGCGAGAAAAGAGGTTGCTTTCTGTAGCCCTGGACCCTGGTGTTCTCAGAGCTAAAGGGTAACGGGAAGCAGATTTGTTTATGATGTTCTGTATTTTTGTCCATCGTCATATAAGTGAAATACCCTTGAGTACGACGTTAAACACCAATCAAACAAACAGTCATTGGCTAATTTTGCTTCATGTGGGGTTCCAGACCTGCCTATCTTTTATAATTTATGCTCAATACACAATAAACCAACATGTTGAATACTACATGAACAGAAGAAATTAAAATACTCAATTCTATGTTCACGAAAGCAAAAGTTACAGGAACCCAACCGAAAATACTGGAAAAGAAATTTATGAAATAAGAAAATACATAGAAAAGTCATAACATACTCTAAAAGGTCAGCAAATACTAAGAAAGGACATATTAAAGAAGAAAATATACATCATGATCAGAAAATTCTCCTAAAAATGTCATGTTTATACAAAAAATTATCTCAGGGTAGGCAGGTCTTGTCTGGGGCTCTTGAAACCAATTGCATGTACAACTGGTACAACACGAGAACCTTTTTGCAGTATAGGTTTAAGATTTTATGAGCATTCTACAGTCAGGATTGCTTTCCACCAAATTGTACAAACCAATTAAATAATTAATTATGAATTTGATGTGTTACAGGCAGTGTTGTATGTCAGATTAAAAGCCCTGCTGAAGACAAACTTGTATTAGCTTGTGAAGATAATACCTTGGTGAGTTTAACATGGCAATGATTCTTAGGACGGATAGTCAAGCCTTGTGCTTCACTAAATTACGGTTAAATCTGCCAAAGAGGACAGCGTTTCTACATATTACTAATTTTTTGCAAGAGCTGTGCTGATGTCTTCAAATTCCTAATTGGAATCCGAATTGGACAACACTTACTATGGTTTTTATTAGGTTTCCTCATGGCTTTTTCACTGTAATAAGACTAGGTGCAGTGTGAAGTGGACAATCCGTCGTCATCTACGTTAAATACCCTTGAGTATGATGTTTAACCCCAATCAAACAAACAAACAGCTTTGATTAAGTGGCAAGTTAATAAATACTATAATTTAGTCTGTTGACATCATTGAGTGGGTGTGGATTAGCTGTGTGCAGGTCGAGACATGTTTGTTGTTGAAAGATACTCGATTAGCAGCGAGAGTATCGAGGTATGATCTGACTGTCTAATGCTTTTGCATTTACCTTTTTGGTTTTATTAGCATTGTTCAGCTAGAAGCGGGCTTATAACAAAATCTTGACGTTACCCAGAGTAGATAAGTTTCTGTGAATATATGCTAGAGAACATTAAATTTTGTTCATAATGGATTGGAAGAAAAGAAATGTGTCATTACTTATATTCCTTATTCTTGTTTAGGTTTTGTATGATTCCCAAAGAAAGGTCACCCAGTACACCCATACTGATTTGGTGAGTAAATGCAATATGAGATTGAAAATAGAGATTTTTTATCACCTATACATTTAGAATGTTAACAGATGTTTTATTCTCCATTCTGTAGAATGCTGGCACCAAAAGTATTGGTTATAAATCATATTGGAGATTCTAATTTTTGTTCAGTATAGATTCTGCCCATAATTTTCCACTCTGACTATTGAGTTTCCTATTGAAACATTATAAAACGCCTTTTATCTCACCTATAATTGGAATCTTTTTTAGACTGTATAATTTCTAATTTCAATTCCTAATGCCATGATGAGTTTTATTTTTTTTCTTATTTAAATAAAACTTAATGAGTTTGTGTTGTATTTCAGAAGGAGATATCAGCTATTTCATGGCACCCTGGGGGAACAATATTCCTGGTGGCTAATGTAAGGGGGGAGGTTCAGGTAAATCTTCAATTACTTTTTTAAATCAACCTCAATCGTAGGTAGAAATGAGCGCAGTGATACTGTGAATATCACTAAAAGTAAGCTGCATCTGAGAAGAAGAATTTAGCTTTTTTTTTTTATTATCAATTTTTGCTTCTTTTTTTTTTTTTTTTTTTGCGGACAGTTGGACAGGAGCTTCCTGTTACCCTGGTACTGTGTACTCTTTTTGTATTTACACCATTATAATATAAGTGAAATTCACTTGAGTATGGTAATAAACACCAATCAATTTTTTTAACAGATGAACTGTTCAATGTCTTCCCAAGTCTTTTTTTTTTTTTTTTTCACTCATAATAATGTTTTGTTCAGATTTTTGTCTTACTGGAATTTATCTCTTGTCATTTTATCAAATTTACTCTCCTCAGCTTTATGACATGGCACTGTCTCCACTCATGTTCCAATTATTAACAGAAGATCCCTGTCCTAGGAGAGTCACTCAACTAGGGGGCTTTTTCAGGTACATATAATTAAATTGAAATTTTGGTATAGTAAAACATGCTACAGGAATAACAATGATTTTAGGAAGTCTATACATTCAACATTTATTTACACAAAGCCAGTTTATCTTTTTCAAGCATTACAAAAACAATGTCTATGTACATATATGTAACTTTCTTTGCTTTAACCCTCAGCCAGGGTTCAGTAATTTCAGTTAGCATGCTAGACTGGTAATTACTGATCCATCCTTGATGTTCTGCATCTTCAGTTGCCAGTGCCAACAGTCAACAAGATATCCCATAAGCCTCTTATTAATACTGAAAGAATCAATAGTGACAATTGGTAAAATACTCAAGCCTGTGCTGTGGGGAGAACGGTCAGAACAGGGTTTCCCCATGGTTATGCAAACTTAATTTAGGAGGATCTATTTACAGGTTTCCCAAATTGATTGCTGTTTTCATCTAAATTTGTCTTTTGCCACTGATTTTGAAAAATTTTGTTATCCAATAATCAATAAAGTTTGTGTTTTAAATTTTTCTTAATTTTTAAAAAAAGCACATTTATGTATTTAAAAAATCAGCAAACCAGGGGAAAATGCAAATGTTGGGTTATCTCACAAATTTTAGAGATCAGATTTTGAGGTTATGCTGGAAAAGATTACAGCACAGACCTGAGTACTGAAGTACTAAAATAAACAATTGAATACTAGTGCCATGATACAGAGGCTTGTATGATACATGTATATTAAAAACATGTGTAACAAAAAAAATCTTTAAAATGTTTTTTTTAGATCAGCTGCTGTCTTAAGCCAGATGAAGTGGTGCCCTCTACAGGCAGAACCGAGCGAAAACTCCAATGACTCACTGCTTCTCATCTTTGAAAGGTTTGGAGTTTAATAGAAACACCCTGTCATATATTTGAAATACCATAAAGTATTACCAACATGAAGAGCGGGCGGTTGGAGGGAGCTTCATGTTGCCCTGGTGCTCTCAGAGCTAAAGGGGAACAGGAAGCCGATCTGTTT
>JARFOD010005500.1:0-11641 GCA_031763545.1 Mopalia muscosa | reverse complement strand
TCATGTGTGACCTTCAAACTGATGGGGTATGTATTATGTGTGACCTTCGAATTGATGGGGTGTGTATCATGTGTGACTTTAAAACTGATGTGGGTGTGTATCATGTGTGACCTTCCAACTGATGTGGTGTGTATCATGTGTGACCTTCAAACTGATGGGGTATGTATTATGTGTGACCTTCGAATTGATGGGGTGTGTATCATGTGTGACCTTCAAATTGATGGGGTGTGTATCATGTGTGACCTTTAAACTGACTGGGTGTGTATCATGTGTGACCTTCGAACTGATGTAGTGTGTATCATGTGTGACCTTCGAACTGATGGTGTATTACAAGGTGCAATAGTAGCTATAAGCCACATTAAGGCCTGTGAAATGGAACAGACATGTTACACAAAAATCTAGTTGTGACATATGGACAAAAAAGGGAATACAAGCAATAAACATTGGTTCAGATCAATGAGATTCAAGTAGAGTTGGTTACTCGGAAGTTAATGTCTATAAGGCAGGCTTGTTAATACATAGCATGCACTTCTATCACCATACAGCAGAGATGGCCTAACAGTGACCTAACACACAGGATTTCTGAGAGAGATAAATGTGCCCTTACAAAACCCATATCACATCCAGATATCTACCAATCACAGACAAGCTGGCCAGCAGACGGGCTAGCACAGATAAGGGACCATATCAAAATACCATCTGGAGTATTTCACACAGTCATGGGATCAGGTGTTTAGCCTGTAATAGAGTAAACACTACTCCCAAAAGAATCCCTTTGCAGAAATGGTCCACAGCAGATAAAATTTTTAGAAATTGGGTATAGTTCATATTTAGTGAAAAGGTAAATTTGTTATTTATGTCCTTTGTTTCAGCTCACTTTGAAAATTTTTCCCTCTATATATCCTTGGGTCATTTCCAAACTGAGTGTATTGGGATTGTGAGTAAGACCTAAAACATTAAAGAGATAACATTTGCATTATAGTCTAGTCGTACCTGTGACGATTTGATCTATCTCTAGAAAATGATAACACAAAAATGAGCATCAGGCAGTTAATCTCTGATACAGAGGTAAGTTAATTATCACAACCTAAATAATGGAGTTTGTTTCCTTCACCTCCACAAATCCTATGAGAACAATGGGAAATTTGGATTTTAAGGGAAACTAAACTCTAAAGCAAAGCAAAACGATCCCATTCCGCACCCCATCCCCTACATACAGTTTTTTTTATTGAAACAAATCTGACCTCCGCTATGTTACCAGCTTTTCAGTAGCAGAAGTTATAAAACTTATGTTCCTTTGGTATTAAATTAAGACAGTGCTGGGAAACCTGATCTTAACCAGAATTTTTGCATTCAGAAATTTTAACAATAACAACATTTTGGCTGTAAAATTCAATGCCAATGCATACCAATAAATTTGAACAGTTTTGGCCTGCTAAAACTTCATTCACTTGTATAAAAAGGTTTATCACCAACTTGGACATCTTTTTCTGAATTTTTACCAAATTGCACACATAATCAACATGTCTTGAAGAAACAAATTTCAATATTAAGAATTGTAGTGCATAATTTGTCCTGATCGTAACACATCCTTGATCAGAGAAGAAAATGGGTTTTTGAATGGTTGGAGTCGTTTTTTAAATGATAGTCACCGATTCCTAACAGAGCTATTATAAACCTTTCCACAAAGTAAACATCATAGCCCCATAATTAACTTCAGCTGAGCTGCCTGAACTTCAACAATGATGATTTACAATTGAACCTAACAGATTATATAACACCACCATTCTTACTTTTACAGACAAATCCTCTCACTGGGACAGCAATTGGCTTCTATTTACTGACTTACTTCCATCACTTCTCCTAATACACTGGCTTTAAAAAGAATGCATTCTCCTATAACTGCCAGAGTCTAGTTTCAGTATGTTCTGTTCTATGAAGTTAGCATTCTCAGGGCATAATCAAGTGTAAAAGTTTGGGCACCTATCGTTTACTATCTAAGAAAAATTAGGCTAGAGTATTTTTTAGTCCAATGAAAGTGATGATCATTGTGAATGGACACTTTTTGCACATTTGCTCATTATTGTCTTACCTTTTGAGGAAACAAGTTATATATGCCTGGGAAGGGGACAGGGAGGAGTCATTTAAACACACCTGAACAGGTGGATACTATCCCTGCATCATACCCTGGTTGTTGTGCTATCTAGCTATAAATTTACTATTTTATCTGGCACATTTTAAAATTTTTATTTTCTCACTTTCAAACATTTTTTTTCGCTTCAGTATGTTCTGTTTAAAGGGCACATAATTACAAATTTGAGGTGGGTCACTCAGTTCTGTAATGACTGTTTTTACTTGCCTGTAATTGACCAGCCTTGACATCATGAGTCATTTAAAACCTATCTTAAAAACAAAGAAACTGTCAAATGTGCTTGAACAGATCTTTACCTAGTAATTGAGCATGTTTATTTGACAGCCTACAGAGTTAAGACATAGACATTTAATGACACTCCCTGTCTGACATTGCAAGACAAAAAACAACATGATACATAAACAATGTTTCTATTTACTGATTGATTATCAGGCTTCAATGGTGAATTCTTATCAATCAAACTTATCAATAAAAACAACAAATCAGCTTCACCTTTCTTAAAGTATCACAGTCGATAAAGATGCCTGATTTAAGACTGTTGGTTTGTTTGATTAGAGTTTAATATCATACTCAAGGGTATTTCACTTATATGATGATGGATTGTCCATTTCACACTGTTCCTTGAATAATTACAGTGAAAAAACAGGAGGGAACCTGACAAGAACCGACCTCTGTGATTGCAGGGGCCACGTTGTGTGACTTACTCATATACCTAAATGATAGACAGATATGACCCGGTACATCAAACAAATGCTAACCACTAAGCCTCGGCAATGGGCCACCTGAACTAAGATAATCATCCTCATATTTTTGATTAGGTATCCATTTAAGTTAGTAGGAACTAGTGATGATTGTAATCATTGTTAATCACAGACTCTTTCTAATATACCTGATTTCTTGTCATCTTACATTTAACATGCTTCTGTGAATGTTTCGTTCACCACATGTACACAACTGGGTATAAGTACAATAAAATTAACATCCAATCACTAACTTTAAAAAATCAAATTTTTTTTTTTTAATTTTATGTTTTTTTTGTTTAATTTATCACCAATTTTCTTTTCAATAAATTAAAATTCCCTCAAGTTGGCTCAAAATGGCTCCACTTCAGTAAAAACTGAATTATGGTTTAGTTTAGCTTCCATGTAGGAGAGACTTTATGACATTATCCATTATAGCCAATCAGGGAGCATTCCAATCACTCGTAATACATGGATGTCATAAATTAAGCAGGCACCCAGTCAGACAGTACAGAAACTTTCAAGCTTTTGCTTAGCCACTGGAAATGGGTCTTCTGGAATCAGAAACATGCTAACTCCTTCAATGTTGTATAAAATTTCAAGTTAAGGCATTGGCTCATGAAATAGGACTAATCTTAACGAACCAAACAATGCTTACTCCCTCAGTGTTGTATAAGATTTCAAGCTTTTATTTCAGCATTTGTTGATGGACTAGGACTGGTGTTAGGGAACCGAACACATGCTTACTGCCTCAATCCTGTACTTAACATACAGCCTCATTTTATTCAAGAACAGTAAAAATAGTTCCCAAACCATAAGTTATGTTTGTTTTATATGGTCATTGATCCTTCAGAGTTGAGATTATATAACACCCCGTTTCTTCCAGACAAGAGACCACAGAGACAGCGATTTGGCTTCAATTGCCTGATTTAATATTCCCTTTAGACTTATTCCCCAGTTTCTTCAGGGAGTATCACATACTACTAAACCATCCTCCCAGAGAAATAAATTGTCAAACCCAGTTAAGGTTCAATACTCTAGACGATCTACATTATATTTATACAAATAAATCAAACTGGCACTGGATGTTGAATAATCAAAACCGATTAATCCTCTCATGTTATAAATACAAAATGAAATTTAACCATGTCAATCAATTATTTTTATATAATGCAGATTTTTTTAAGAAAAGTCTGTTTTGCATTTATATTGTATGTTACAGCCATAAAATTTACATGAGCAAAATCAGTGCAAACATTAGAATACAATTAAAATGCTCATGAGAGTTTTTAACCAAAGTATGTCTGAAACACGGTGGATCAATTGGAACATTAAGATAAGAAATACATGTTTATATAGTGTACTTGCAGGTGTTATGTTTTTCGTGCTCAGCATGAGGATTTTCTCGCATATATATAGACAAGCACATACCCCGATAAAACATCAACCAGGAATTCAGGATATTCCCAAATGACTTTTACTTCCTTACAGCTATTTTACACCTGTTGTTAGTTTTACTAAAAATACATGTAAATACCTGGAGGAACACAGGTGTTCTTTTTGATCTCACTAATTACTATTTTGATATGATCCAAAATAACAAAGTGTGAGTCTCTATAGGGATAATAATGTTAATATCTTTATATTAATTTACTAATTTTCGGTTGCTTCGCAATTCACGAGTTCCAGAAAAATGCTTTATGCTAAGTCTAATTTGTTCATTTGTTTGTTATTCAACTCCGATTACACTTAAGTTTGTTTCACTCACAAGGCTCATCATAAACCACCGTGGCCATCCCTGGCACCATCTACAGCCAGGACACAACAATGAAGCTGATAACACTAAACTTAGTACAATAGAGACCAACAACTCCGCCTGTTAGAGAGGGAAATGACCCTGAAAGAATTCAGATGAAAACAATTACATGATTATTGACAATAATGAAATATAGTGATCTAGATTGGGGTATTCAGTGTAATCCAACGGTTTCCTGATAAAGGGTTAGTCAGTGGCCTCAAAATGGCTCAACTATTCCTGAGAATGGTTTATGTTGTAGAACCCAGCAGTGATGTCTATAAAGATGGGGGAGGAAGTAATAAACTCTACCTCTACTGTAACACAGACTACCCTAAATAAACTAATTATTCAGAAAGTCACTGTGACTAACAACTGGTCAGGATAAAGTAGTATTGGTAATTTTACAGTTGAAATTTTGTGCAATGTAATAGAAAGTGTCACATCTGTTACAATAAAGAATAAATTGTTTATTTATCTGGGGTAAAACATCATATAGAATGTTTTTTTCACTCAGTAACCTGATGACAGAAGGAATCAGGCACATCTCCTCTCCCCCACCCCCTTCACCGACACCAACTAGATGCCAAGAGACACAATTAAAGACACAACAGTAGATAGGCTGTTTGTGGCCCTTAGTTTGGACAGCACAAGGGCAACCACAAAACTGTTTCCCTATATCCACATAGAGAATGGAAGGTTTCCTAATAGAATGGAGAAATATTACAAATTATTAGAATTGTTAGTGTACTACAGCATCCCCAAACCATCACACTAAATGACCATTGCTGATTGGTTATCACTTTGCTTCCCAAGCAATGCTAAAATTTGATTGGTTATTACTCTGAATCACAGCATTTATGACCAATTAGAATTCATTAGACCTGCCAAACCATCCAATGAAAACACAGATTTGCCTTGGCCTATAACTGTTAACTCAGAGTTATAGCTCTGGTAAATATGACCAGGATTTACCAGGACATCCTAACTGACCATAAGACATAACTCTCAGCTAACACATGATTTGCTACACATGGAAAAAAATTCAAAACATTTTTACCAGGGGGTATTGTTGGTATCAACTACACCATTTTTAATGTTGAAATGTTTAATTTAAAATGCCAAAGTGGCAAGATTTAGTCCTGGATACATGCTAACAAACTTGAAAACATCATTGAACAATTTTTTTACTTGAAAAAAAAAACGTGACTCATCAGTCTAGATGCATTGTCGACGTAGAATTGAACCTGTTCCGCACACTAAAAATGGGTAACAGATTCATGTTGACGTAGAATTGAACCCGTTCCACAGACCTAAAAATGGCTATCAGATACAAGCCAAAGCGTTCTTTATCCACATGTCACTACCAACACTCCTATATCCAAAGTATTCAATCTACCAGCAGAATGAGACAGATTTCTGAAACCCTTTATTTCAAAATGACTGTAAATTGACATAAGTATCAGAGGAACATTCCATCAATGCAGAAACTGATACTCAAGGCAGAGTCCAAATACTTCATCAATGACATCAAAAACTTAATTTAATCTGTCTGATAGTCCTGTGACTACAGTCCATATGTATGGGGGCATGTTAACAAATAAACTTTACAAGATTCTGTTATCTTCTAGCCTGATCAACATATCGATAGGGGACAAAAGTGACAACAGGTATAACACAGGCAAAGCTTTCAGATCAGATAAATCAACTAAATTTAGAAGAGGAAAAATCCTGCCAAAGGTCAAACTACATGTGTTGTTCCTTTATCTTATTCATATATATATATAGTTTTACTTGTTCAAATGATCTGATTAAATATGATGTTTTCTGTTGGGTTTTTTTTTCATATTTACTTACCCACATTGTGCATTATATATTGCCTGAACACGAAGATGTGTGAATTATATATAAACATACACACACATGTCTCTTCCTAAACGAGAAATGTTTCAAACTAGATAGAGATTAATGGTGATTTAAATTAAGTCTTCGATTAGGAGGAAACTAACCTCATTAAATATTCAGAGATACTGGTAGGAACTACAAGAAAAACTGTCTGATGGTCGACAGCTCTGTGAAGAGATTAATAAATCTATTGTCTCAGGGTCAAGACTCATTATCAACTGTCCCACCACATCCCAATCTGCCATGTACCATTCTGACCTGTCCCACATATGATGGTGTTGAACCGTCTTTATACAGAAATTCTTTTTTACTTATGTTGAAAAGATTTTCCCTTATGTGAAAAAGAATTTATTTTACATATGTAGAATTCTTTTCAACATATGTGAAATTATTTTTCACATATTAATTAAAATAAAACACCAAAACCTAACTATTTCACATATGTGGAAAAGAATTTCACTTATGTAAAATAAACTTTTATTTTAGGTATGTACAAAAAAGTTCTATTTATAAAAAAAACTGAGACAGAACATCTCCCCACAGCAAGGAACTGTATCCAACCTTCATTCGGCTCCTATCATCTTGTGAAGACTTTTAAGACGAATTGAATATTTTCAACATGCTGTGCAAGTTTAGCCTCGGCAGGGCACACTCCCAAGTCGAGACATTTGATCTCTTGGTTCATCAGAGCGAGATTACAACAACAACAAAGCAAAGCGAAAATATATATATATATATAGGTCATTGAGTGCAGACTGCCAAAAGTCAAACACTCACATATATTTACAGCCAACAATACATTCTATTATAAAAAATGTCAATTAAGGTGACAAATAATGACTGAATATTATATTAGGTGACATGTTTATTTAAATTCAATGTTTTTATTGTAGTCTACATCATCAGACGTAGTAATGTTCTCTACAGAATCAGTTGCAATCTTAGGCCTATAAAAGAAATGTAGTTTCCCTGAGTTATTCAACGCTTATACAGGCTGAGGGAGAAGTCAGTAATTGAAGCCATGAATGCTTTTATTTTACATACTTACAAAAAGAGTTCCACTCACTTTTTTTATAAGTGAAAATAATTTCTACATATGTTGAATTAAGGTTTATTTTAGACATGTCAAATTCTTTTTTACATAAGTGAAATTCTTTTCAACATATTTAAAATAAATAATTAATTTACTTATATGTGAAAACGAATTTCAGGTATGTGAAATTCTTTTTCACACAGGTAAAATTCTTTTCCACATAGATGTAAAATAAATTAATTTATTTTACATATGTTGAAAAGAATTTCACATTTGTGGAAAAGAATTTCACATTTGTTGAAAAGAATTCAACATATGTAGAACAAAGGTAGAAGTGATAAAATGGCTTGCCATACCCACACTAGGGTTAAGTTATCCATATTTTTATTGAATAGAAATACCATTTTGCTTGCCTTGTGTGTCTCTGGGTATATATCATTCTACAAATTCATTTGGTTGAGCGATTGATTACTTAGGCTGGCTATTCAACTGAATGAACAATTAAAACATTTCATTTGTTATTAAAATTATCCTAATAAAGAATGATAACCATAAACCTTGCACAAATAAACATGAAACAGTTTTGGCCACACAGTAGCAGCATAATAAAGGGAACTTAATTAACTGTATTTGATTGCAATTCAGCAGAACTTCTCAAGCTATAATGGATTATTCAGGCAATATCTGCTTCAGCCAAAGAACGAACTAAGGGAAATGATTTGTTCAAGCTCAATTTACTCATATCACAGCAACAAATAAAATGCTGCATTGTCTCAGATAATGGCATCGATTTATTTCTTTGGGATTTATTTTTTTTTACGTTTCATTTCTGAAGGCTTCTTCTTTTGGATAGTCATTGTACACCTGTTGATGTAATAATCATTAAAACAGTTAACACATCTCTACTGCTGAAAACAAACACTTCTTATATTAATCTGTAGACTTGTTCACTTATCATAACAAAAGAGGATTGAAAGCTACAACAAAACCTCTAACAATCTACAGACTACAGTAATTAGGCTCCTTTCCGGAAAGTTGTTGTATAGCTTGTTTAATACAATATTTCTTTAATTACAGGAAAGGTGCCAAACTACACCCAGGAACATGATCATCTACAGTATACATTATTACACAATCAGCCATTTTGGGGTCTAAACAAGCAATTGTAAATTTCATTTAGAGCATAGCTTCTTGATATATGTAATAAAGTTACATTACAACGAACATATAAGTGAAAACCTTGTCATGGAATCCTATCATTTCCTACAGGATGTTTTTGTAAGGCAAAAAGCATTTGAGAAAATTGTCACTTTTTGACAACATATACAGGCTTAAATTGTGTTTCGTGGATCTGTAGATTACATGTAGTAAACTATCAAAACACAATATTTGTTAGTCTGAGTGATGTTTAACGCCATACTAAGGTTCTTTCAGGCATAACAACCATTAACACATAGAAAAATGCTGACAATGTTATCTATAAAAATTAAACACAATAAAAAAAACTAATTTATTTGTAACTGCACCCACATAGAGCATAACAAGCAATTAAATCTGGTAACATTTCTGATAAAAGCTGTAGATTTATAACTGATATTAGAGCATTAAATTTCTGAAGACCTTTATAGGATATTGAAATACATTGATGAGGTCAGTAGTTCAGGTGAGCACAGCTGTTGGTTGGCCAATTAATTTACCTGTCCACCCCCATTTAATACACAGGGGAAAGAAAGATGAAAGCAATCAGTGAGACATGGCCTACTTTGTTTCATTCTTTTTAGCAGACTTCTTGTATGTCTTCATAATAAACTCCAGGGTCTTAGCAGGATATATATATGTTTTATAAAAGAGAAAAATATCAAAATGCGGGGGTGAGTACAAGTAGACAAAAATCTAGAAGAAAAACCTTTTAAAAGCCTTCCCATGGGAGATGACGATACCATGTGTTTAAAGTCAAGCTTGATGAATGGACACCATTCTTCCTTACAATGTCTATTTTTCTTCAAAATCACAAGATGACACTGTCTTATTCCTAACTTACTGGTGAATAAAATCAAATAAAAGTCATAGTACCCATTTTATGAGGATTTAATGACACAGGCTAATTCATAATTTTTTTATACTTATATATTTTTCAAAATGTTAAATAATTAAAATTGGGATATAATGTTTTTGACTATTTATGTTATTAAATAAAATGTTTGTGCTTGTTAATTATTTGTTTATACGGCATTCCTTTGTTGATACATTATATACAAGAAATTCTTTTGTCTGTTAATTTAATTGTATAGGGCATTCCTTTTTTTGTCATTTATCGTACATGTATATAAAGCATCCATTTCTTTTGTTTGTTTCTTTTTTTTGTTGGAAGTTTTCTTTCCTTCGTTTTTCTACTATTTCAATTAAATCACTTGCGAATCAATTACTTATTTGGTTCCATATTTTATTATTGTCCATTGATCGTTAAATCATAGTTTAATGAATATAATTCATCGTGTAAGCAGATATTAACTTATATAATTCTGGATTCCTGAATGACCATGAAAATCAATATACATGTAGTATGTTTACATCCATTAATAGACATGTATGCATTGGTATAGAATACTAATTAGGCAAACAAGATGATAAGGGACACTGGAATTTTCAAATACATGTATTATACATGGAAATAGTTCACTTACAAATTTCAGTACAAATTTAGAACGTAGTATGTGAAGGTGTATTAAATCAAACAATTTCCACAAAGAAAATCTCTGATGTAGAACTAATGTTTGGCATCATTTTCTGTGATTATAGTCAGCTGTGATTATAGTCAGCAGTGCTTGGTGGAAATAAGATCACATGACCTTGTACTAAGGGGTGACTAAAGTTTTGTCATTAAATTTATTATAAAAAATGGTCAATTTGATCATTGTTCTAAAGCTGTTATTTTGTGTTCTATAGGGATCATTTTTAACACTTTTATCGAAGAATACACACAGACATTTGATAATCAAAATATGATAATTATGAATTTAGATGACAGTTTATCGTAAAAAAAAATTGTTATTAACTTATTACAATATCTTTTTTTGAATTACACATTGTTTTTCACAATCTCTGTTTATTACACACATATGGTTGTCACTGCTCTTAATTTTATGGTATATTGGCCTGCACTACTGTATTTACTTCAAACCTTGTACCCTTTCTTACTGCCCTAGATTATGAACAGACGACAAGACGGTAATAGAAGGGGTGTGAGTTTGTGTCTGATCTCTGATAAACGTGTGCAAGTAGTGAATCAGAAATAGGTCCACTGGAGAATGGCCTTAAAACCAGCACGTTCTGACTAAAAACTAGTAGAGCAGGCCAGCTAGCAACAAGCATGCACGGAACAAGGGACAAGGATTCAAATTGGCTCAATAGTATTTAAAGCTGGGGCATCGGCCAAAACTGTGGTTAAATCAGGGAATTACAAATAAGTAATCAACATGATTCTACAATCAGGCAATATTTGGTATTTTTACTCCCAAAACAAAAACTCTCTCCTGGCAATTACTGGAGACACATGATATTGATAATGATGAATTTGGTATTAAACTGGGAAAAATATAAATCAACTAATGACTGACATTTATGTTAAGCAACAATTAGCAGGAAGCCAATTGGGTAACTTGCAAACAGGTTGAGCATGACTGACCCCAAAACATTTTAACTAACTAACAAAATGAGCAATTGCAACACATAAGAAGAATTTGTGCTGGTAGTGAACCAGCCTTTAGCCATGTGTCAGATGCTAATTTGTTTAATTACTGACCAAAGATCACCAACAATCAACAATAACATACAAAGCTAATGTGTTTATACAATATGCTGACCAGATGGACACCAGTAGTGTAGTTTTAGTTTTTAGTTTTAGTTTTATTGAATTCGACACCAACAGACCGAAGTCCACTTACAGGCACGATAACAGATAATAATACTTCCACATATAAACATGAAACTACTATTATTATAATTATAAGTACATG
>JARFOD010005489.1:0-11641 GCA_031763545.1 Mopalia muscosa | reverse complement strand
AAATTAAGGCTTGACAGAACCTCCAGCCAATCAAATTAAGGCTTGACAGAACCTCCAGCCAATCAAATTAAGGCTTGACAGAACCTCCAGCCAATCAAATTAAGGCTTGACAGAACCTCCAGCCAATCAAATTAAGGCTTGACAGAACCTCCAGCCAATCAAATTAAGGCTTGACAGAACCTCCAGCCAATCAAATTAAGGCTTGGCAGAACCTCCAGCCAATCAAATTAAGGCTTGACAAAACTTCCAGCCAATCAAATTAAGGCTCAACAGAATCTCCAGCCAATCAAATTAAGGCTTAACATAGCCTCCTGGTTTTGCTAAAAAAATTGACTTGTATGGTATCACATTACTGGTCAATTGTTCATATGATTGACCGCTGGATTAATAACTTTGTTAACATAGAAAGATACAGTTAATGGGGAAGTTATTTTAGGAGGCTCTGTTTGATTAGATGTCAATGAAGTGGTTAGTTTTCTTGGGGTTTCATGCCATATTAATCACTTTTTTTTTTAGACATATAGTGATTTATCAGGCAGACTAGATTCAAGAACAACCATCTGGCATCAATACTGGCGTAACATAGATAAAGAAACCTCTTCACACTGTACACAGCCTTATTACGGTGGAAAAACTGGGAGGAAACCTTGTGGGCCCTAAGCTGTGAGAGTCTGACAGTACAGGAACCATGTAAATTTAACATGATTAACATGAACATTGATTGATTGGTGTTTTACGCAGTGCTTTAAGGGTATTTCACTTATGTAATGGTTGCGTATTCCAACAATAATTGACACTAACACAACCAAGATGTGAAGTGTTTCCATAATGTTGGAAAGTTAATTTTCCTCCAGTGCTACAATGTAAGTAAAGACAGCATTGCTACTCTTCAAACAAACTGCCCTTAGCCAGAGGACCCTCTATGACAATCTCATGTTGTCGTATAATTGTTAATACATGTACGTCTTCATGTCCCGGTTTTGTGTTCCCCCTAAACACAGAGCACTCATCCGGCACCAAAATGTCAGCCTAATGAAAACATGTACTAATTCCTGCCACTTACACTGATTGCTGATGGCGTGACTCCTCCAAGTTTGCATGTTATCTGCTATTATTCTGCTCAACAATTTTAACAGGTCTTTATGAAAATCACCTAAAAATAAAAGATAATTTTGTTCTATTTTTTACCAGCTTAATATGTAATGAATGATTAAATAAACGCATAGATAAGTAAAAGCTGACACAAATTGTAGTTGCAGGATACATATTAGAGAAGTATGGCGTTAAACAACAGCCACAACAAGTAAGCGATGAGATTTTAAAATGTGCAAAAAAGGATTAACTCCAAAGAAGTCAATTTCAGACACACATACACACTACCAAGAGAGGAGTAGTTTCTTCAGATGATCATGATTGCTTATTGTAGTCCTCATTGACATTTTAACATATAAAATTGTTTTGTTTTAAACATTAAAGTGGATTTGTCAGATTTTGAATAGTTGTTCTAACAAATATAGCTACATTTTCTGTAAATTTTAAATGAAGCAGTTGTTAACAATTTACTGTAAATACTTACTCAAATATCTAGTAAAGGTTTGACTACTTTTCAAACTGTCTATATACATATATTCAAATGCACCCCTCCCCATCTCCCTCCACAAACACACAAAAAATACCTCACCTGGGAAGAGTTTTGCCACTGCAACAGGTTCTTGTAGAGATTGGAATAGTGCAGTTTTGATCAGACTGCTCAGAGCATGTAAAACCTGATGATACAAATACAGAACTTTTATTTTACTCAGTACATATATTAATGATGTTGGTATCCATCAGATAAAATAAGCTAGGCATTACTGCATTAGTGATGAATATGTAGGGTATTGTTCCACAAACAAATCTTATTTATCATGACGACCCAATACATTCAGCACCCGCAAATCGATTATGATGATTTAAATAAAATTGATTGAGACCTATTTAACATGAAAGACATTTATAACAGTGCATCAATTACTATCTGAAGTAACATTAATTGGGATACTGACCATCAACTGCACCTATGATATAGATCTTTATGTAAAGTATTCTGCACTTTCACTTATTTAACTATTTAAAACTGCTATGATGATGCTTAAAGGTATTCCCAAATAGTTGATACCTAGAAAATATATACAAATAGTCCAATATTCCCTGAATGATTTGCAACGTTTGTCATTAAAACATGTGGAGAAATTGGGATTCGAACATATGACTTTTATTAAGAGTCAGCTGTGATTCTTGAGTGACATCACCAGGGGAATTCACCTAGTGAGTGGTATCTATAGAAACCTGACCCCCTTTTTGTTATTTCTCAAGATCTAGCAATCCTTCGTGTATCTCCGCCCGGTATTGAGTCATATTTAATGGCCGCAGACTGTTCTGAATGGAGTTTCCCCTGCTTATGACACAGCAATATGACTTGTATGAAAATTCTCAAGTTTGTAAGTAAATAAAACAAATTCTAAACATCGGAAAAATACGGGATTTATTTTACAGAAGGTTTATAGTATTATCTTTGTAATTCAGTCACTTTCAATCTGATTTAAAACCCATTTGGGAATACCTTTAAGGGTTAATATTTATTTGTTATAAAACATGTCTTGAATTATCAGATGACAGGTAGAATAACTCATTGGCAGTTGACACCCAACTAAAAGTTTTTTTCTAATGTCACTTTGGTGTACTCTAACATTAAAAGCTAGGGTTGATGGGTATGATACGGATCATGTCAATTTATGGACATCAAACATTTGACAATGTTCTAATAGTCAACTATTGCTATATGTATCATACAACTGGTATGTGGCTATAGATAACTTATAACTCAAGAACAGTTGTTTTGACTATCAGTATCTCACTATGGGAACAACAGTCAATTTATAGTAACAATGCTTATCATAAATAAAACAATAAAAAGTGTTTTGATCTGATGAACATATAATTTTCCGTCCGCGTTAAGTAAAGACTTATTAGCTTTGCTCATAACTTACAGCTGTAGCCTGTTTGTCTGTTATGGACAAGGCTTCCTTTGCAGATGATAACACAGGGTCAGGAAGTCTTGATACATCTCTATACAAATAAGCCTCATTGCACAGGCGAATAACAATATCCTTGGAGTTTGCCTGGAAAGAAACAAAAAACACACAGTTGATTGTTTGTTTGATTGGTGTTTAACGTCGTATTCAAAGGTATTTCACTTATATGACGACAGATTGTCCACTCCACACTGTACACAGCCTTATTACGGTGGAAAACCGGGAGGAAACCTCGTAAAAACCACCCCGCGATTGCCGGAGCCACAACATGGGACTCGCTGATATACCTGATGGTTGAAAGGCGGACTCGAACCTGTGAACGGTAAATCGAAGCATGTTCAGCTCAGGAAGCGCACTCGCTACCACTGAGCCACGGCCGCGGGAGACCGATAATAGGGATGGAGTCTGGAAAACGAGGAAGTTTAGTGATGGTTTATTCAATCAACTTAAATCACAACAACAGTACCGCAATTTAACCCAGTCAAGGAGAGTTACACAGACCAATTTCGCAAAGTAGTCTCCCCTAGACCGAGAGCGATCACCTTGTCGTGACTTACCAGTAACATGAAGAAACCCCAACTAAACCTAAAATGTCACACTCTCCCTCACTTAATTTTATGTCGTCTCGAAATTAACAGTTATTTAACTACATGACCTGATTACCTTTCCCATGATTCTACCCTTTTAATACTTGTAGTCCTGTCCAACACACTTGTCCGGGAGGATCCTTCCCAGAACCTGGTCGTATTGCATCAACCGTATCACAACAGATCCGATCAATATTATGCACAGTGTCTTTCTACATAGTTCTAAGAAACTGGAACCACAATACATCACAAACACCCTATTTAAAAATCACTTTCAGTTAATACAATATCTGAAATTACATCAAACACAAAACAAATATCTCGACATTTAAATCAATAAAGCAGTGATCCAAAATGAAATTCCACATCATCTAATGACATTGGTTCAATAGATGGCCGCAATTTAACATAGGTAAACTGGGTACAACAGGTCCCAACATGAAAATACAAGGGGGTCCCCACTGAAGTACTGGCGCCTGGTGCCAGTTCACTTGATTGGAGAAGAATATTGGAATACATCTCGTCTCAGATGCATTTCCCATAGAGTCATAGGTAAGTCTTGAAGGAGGTTGCCAATTGCGATGAGGTCTTTGCCCGGAGGTCCGTTCATCAGTCACTTGATCAGGAACAACAGGATCTCCCGCTGTATAAGCTGGGTCCACAGTTGGTGCGACTGGATCTACAGCTGGTACAGGTTGTGTCTTGACCTCATACTCGATCTCCATGATGTCCATTGCTCCTCTATGTCGCTATCACCACGAAGAAATTTCTTAGGAATCACAGTTACCGCCGGAGTTTGTGTCTTCTCCGACCTGGTCTATCCTGACAAAGCTCGCCAAATATTACCCTCGTAGGCTGACCGACAATAGGGATGGAGTCTGTAAAACGAGGAGGTCATGTTTAGTGATGGTTAATTCAATCAACTCAAATCACAACAACAGTACCGCAATTTAACGTCAAAAATAACTAATTGACAATGACTAAAATTATTAACGAACAAATAATAATTAACTTAGCTCATAAAGCACAGGTTATGCAACGGATATAACATATTTAGTTTACTAGTTATACACTAGATAATTCGACAACCTTTCAGGAGTAACACACGATAACTCATCTGACAATGTCCACTTAGTTTTTACCATTAATTCCTTATCGATTCATGTTCGACATATCTTTGCATTTACTTCCTTTCACATGTTCAATGTAGGTATATTTCGTTTCGGTACTGATCTGGATTCAGTAAAGCATAACATGTATTAATAAAATAAAATCTCGTGGTTAACTATAACGTATATACAAAATGTGAACATAATACTGAACTAAGCAAAGTAGAGAATTAAGTTCTAGGATTATTTGCCAAATGATATCTCATTTAGTTGTATAACTTAAGAAAGTATTCAAAGATAATACTTGAGTTTAACAAAATCGTTCTCTTACGGTTAATACAAAATTAAATTAATCGCTTACCTTACTTCTCATTTACAAAAGCATTTTAACGTACTTATCTTTTCACATAAACTATGGGCCAATAAGAGTGACTTCCCCTACAAAATCAAGGGCCAATACTTCTGCTAATTTAAGACACAAGAGTTATGTTCCCCTGATTAGTTGTTTCCCTATTACACAATTGCTATAGCTCGACTTATTAACATTATATAATCTAGCCGCTATTACCTTCTGAAGAAAATACTGAATTATGCCGAATAAACTATAAAGTCAATCCGCATATTCTTCTATGAAACTGTTCTATGATTTCTTATACAGTGTAATTACTATTACAGGATCGGCTGATTGACACTGGATAACATGTGCTTTCACTACAAACAGATTTCATAGTATCATTTATAAAAAAAAAACTGCCCATCAACGACGATGTACTGTACGTCACAATGACTTAACGTGGCTTATTCTCAAATCACAACAACGGTACCGCAATTTAACCTTCAGTCAAGGAGAGTTACACAGACCAATTTCGCGAAGTAGTCTCTCCTAGACCGAGAGCGATCACCTTGCTGTGACTTACCAGTAACATGAAGAAACCACATCTAAACCTAACATGTCACATATACGCAGATCAGAAACGACATGCGCGTGAAAACAATATTCAGGTTCGAGATCATGTTTTGCTAAAGCCTGAACGGGAAAATAAACTGTCCACACCATTTAACCCAAGTCCATTTAAAGTGAAAGACACAGATGGAAATAGTGTTTTAGTTGAGTCTGATGGAGTTCAGTACAAAATAAATGTAATGCATGTTAAAAGATTGTACCAAAAGTATCATGTGTAAAATAATAACAAGAATGTGACTGATGAACCGAATGACTCTGTTGAAAAACCCCCATATAATGTCATTCCTCAAAAGGAAAATCATATAACAGTCGCTCGACCTGAAAGACTGCCTAAGGTACCATCTAAACTTCAAGATTATCTCGTCATTGGTCATTTTAATTATAAATGATAAATGTTTCGGATATGACATAATGATGTAAACTTTAAAAGACTAGTTCACTTGGATATGTTAAAATAAATTGCGTTTTATGTCAAAGTAAAATGTTCATTGATATGTAGCCTTAACGTTTCATGATGTAAATATGCTTTTGGTTTTTTCTGATGGTTAATAATTGCATTGTTGTTCAAGTACAAGTTTTGTTCTAATAGTTTAAAAGATTTTGTCTAAATAAAGGAAGGAATTTTTTTTTTCCTAGCATTTACTAATGACTGCTCCCTATGTTATCTATGAATATGTATGACATAATGTATGCTCCCCGACATCCGTGACTTGGTTGTTAGAATGCACTAGTTTGAATAAAGGAGATGTGCAACCTTCAATGGTGGTGTTTGATTTTGTCAATATAGGAGATGTTTAACCTTCAATGGCGGTGTTTGATTTTGTCAATCTGATTTAATACAACAGTATTTACAAACGGTGAATGCTATTTACAGCTTCAAAACTCCTTTGGTTATGTCCCTTTTTTCCCTCTACAGCTTAAAAAGTGCACCTATATGCATAGCTTGTATTGAATTCATAATGTTGATAATCACATGAAGATATCTTAGGATGCAAAATAAAGATGAATACTTTTATAACTACTTTTGTTAAATTTTACCTTAATAACCAAGCTGCATGGTTAACCAAATGGTTAATTGTGGTTTGGTTAACCGTATTGCCCAAATGATGTTGATTTATTTTAACCACAAGAAAATGAACCCGTGCAGAATTCGATAATTAAGATGGCCTCCATGTTAAAGAATACTATATCTAATCCAATCTGATGATTAATTGGTTGATTGGTTTATAATAGGCTTGTCTTTGATGTTTCTCTTAAATACTTTTCTGATAGAATCCCCATTTGTTTTTTCTCCAGCAGTGCCAAACTAAAAACAACAAGAAACACAAACAGAGAAATAATGGCTTCTCCAGCGACCAACGGGTTTCATTCTGAAACGGAAGGGATGGCAACACCAAAATTAAAAGGATTCCAATCTAACAAACCCCAACGGTAAGTGGTACAGTATATACTTGCATTTAGCAACCAGAGAGGCAAGACAAAATATGCGCAAAAACATTGAATTATTATGCAATGCCTGCGTTTTTTTGTTATGTTTAAAAAGAATAAACAAAATATATGAAAAATGACCGTCTAACTAGATAAATGATAAAATTAGAAAGGAATCCGGACTATTTGCAGGTTAGGAGTTTGGTAGGAAAACGGTTTATTCTGTAATGCAAGTGATTATGTTAAGGACATTGGAGAATATTCAATGACTAGTAAATAGCGGCCAGAATTAACATTGGCAATAGCCGAGATACGATTAAATGCACCGAGAAAAGATGCAAATCAGTTCAACATATTCTGCGCATGACGCTGACGAGGTAATTTCCAGTAGGATGAATATCAGTATTAACACTTTATGAAAACAGAAATAGATCTTTATAGTTTATACATCTATGTTTGTTGTGTTGCTATAGGCTTATGACTCCAGAAGTCTCCTATACAACCGAAGATCGTGTGAAGTTTGAGGTAACATTACAACGGTCATACGATAAACACGCGCGTCCATTGATGGATACCATGGACAATATTCGGTCGTTGGGACTAGAAGGGAACGACATCCAGCTTCCCACGATAGTAGTCGTTGGCGACCAAAGTGTGGGAAAGAGCTCATGTCTGGAGGCCCTGTCAGGAATACAGCTACCTAGAGGCGACGGTAAGATATTAAATGGTGACATTCATAAAAAGAAAGCGTGTTAATTACCAGTACTTTAAGACGTTATGATGTTCTTCAATACAGTATTGGGACATGCAGATATTCTTAAGCTGTATATCCCTTAAAGCAATCACACTGGTACAGGGATGTAGATTTATTAAAATGAAAGAATCATCTTATGTTCCAGATAACTCCTAGAGACAAATTTCTTAATAAACCTGAATCTCGAGTTGTGTTATGGGTAACCTACAGACATCTCGAAAGAGGGTAATGACCATAAATATGGTCAATAAAATATTGTTAACAATGTAGCAAATGTTATGAAGTGAATTTCAGAATAGTTTCTATTTTCTGAAAGTTTACTTTTTATAAGGCAAAAAGTTATATTACATTCATTCAAATCTGTAAGTCACGTGGGGGGACATGAGCATTGAGCAAACTAGAGAGGAGATGGAGATAGGCACGGGTTTTCGGACCAGGTTTCTAAATTGGGGATAGGCTGAAATCGACAGACATCGAGATCTGAGCGAAGTACAAATCGAATTCTTTATTTTAAACTTGAACTATTAGGACAACTCAACACTAACAGGTTGCATATTATCGTGCGCTGAATATATTGTAAATTAATGCAAGGGACTATTTAAAGGCAGGAACGATTGCCTTCCTTTTATACTTAAATTCATTGTAATACTATAATTCGAAACTTGTTTTCGTGTTATTATATTTCGCTCGCCACTTGTTTGGGGTTGCATATGATCTCACGTGTATGCAGATGTGAATTTCCTTTAAAAAACTTTTCCACTGAATGTAACACCTCAAAAGGATTTCAATAGTTTGCATACAAGTAATTGAAGTTAACTTTGCCTAATAACATCCATAGAGAAACTTAAGCTTCCTTACACAAACAAGATAGTTGACATGCGTTATGAATAAATCAGCCTACAAATAAGTAATTCAGAGATACAGGGATTAACCAATGAATATTTATGTCAAATAGAATGAGTTTCAACATGTCTGATACAGAGGGAAAATTCGCCTTAACCAGTTGCTAGGTCCTTAAGACTTGAATCTCTTACATTTCTATAATGGGTCTTTGTGAGAGAGGAGAATTTTAGGTACAAGCTGTTGGTATTCCTGTAGCAGGAGACTAGCAAACTAGGTCCTTGACTGGTCATATTATATATTTTTTAGACCCTTTAGCTGGTTCCCAATGACAACCCAGTGGATACCCACTGGATACAAAGTTTGAAAAGTTTGAATCCAATAAGCCTCTCTTATAAGCGTTTCTATTTGGTTTCTTCTTCAGAGAGAAGAATTTGTGCTTTTTAATCGACATGATTTTAAAATGATCTTTAACCGAATGATCTTGAGGGTGCTTAAGTTGTATAGATGTGTTTGACTTGTATCAAATGTGTATCTTGTTTACACCAAATAGTACACTTTCTTTTTCTTGATATAATTTGGCTTTACCCGTTTGATCTTTTTCTTCCCCATCATATTAAATTTAATTTTTTATTTGAACAAAAAATAGGTATAGTTACACGAGCTCCTCTTGAAATACGCATGCGTACTGCTCGACAAAACACGGCATGGAGTTGCAGAATCGAATACACAGTGAACGAGACTGACAAGGTGGACAAGACTATCAGTACTCCACAAGAAGTGTGCCAGGCAGTACGCAAAGGTAAGACTTTGACAGTTTAGCATATAACATGGAAGTGAACAAGATTTGTGCAAGAAAATGCATAAACAAATAAATCACATAAGACGAAAAATAAGCTAGCTGTTTGTTTTATTTCAAAACTGTGTATCAGACAATGACTTGTGTAATAAAAAGTGTTGTTTTCACCTCACAAAGAATCATCTGTGCACCATATAAGTTCTGTTTAAACTGTACAGCACCTTACAAAGAAAGCAAGGGTACATCATATAAGAATTGTTTATAATGTACAGTACCTGATAAAGAACCCAGCTGTGTATTATATAAGTGTTGTTTATACGTTAAATTACCTCACAAAGAAATCTAACTGTGCATTTTACAAGTGTTGTTTATTTGTACAGTATCTCATCAAGAAATGTAAATGTGCACTAAATACATGTTGTTTATACGATAGGCCTACAGTGCCTCATAGAGAAGTCTTACTGTTCATTATATAAGTGATGTTTATACTGTACACTATCCCATAAATAAATCATCTATGTACTGCATACGTGTTGTTTATACTGTACACTACCTCCTTAACGAATCATCTGTGTAATATAAAGTTATTGCCGCAATCCACAGCCCAAGAAGACATAACCGGAGACAAATCCAGTCTCACCGATACACTGATCACAATGGAAGTGTCATCCCCGGACGTACCAGACCTCACTCTGATAGACCTGCCAGGAATTGCTCGATACTCTGCGGACAACCCACAAATAGAGGAGCAGGTGCGTTTCTCTCTTTAAGATAATATTCTACCACAGATATCTATGCGCAGAACAAGTGAACAAACACTGCTGGCATTCAATCAGATCTGTTTATAACAGTCTTATTATGTATCAAGAATACAAATACACAGTATATATGAGACAGTTTCTCCTGATGATATACAGATTATTATAGAAGAAATGAAATCGAACAAATCTGCAGGGTATGATGATCTATGTGCTGAACATCTTAAATATGCCAGTAAGGAAGTACTGATGCATCTGTCACTTTGCATCAATGCTATGTTCTCTCATGGACATGTGCCTGTTGCACTTACTAAAGTAATTGTCATTCCGATTGTTAAAAATAAGACTGGCAACATTAACGACTCTGATAATTATAGGCCGATAGCAATTGCTACTGTTATTTCCAAAGTGATTGAATCTATTCTTCTACGTAGATGCGAAACAAAGCTTTATACCATTGAATTTCAGTTTGGGGTTAAACCTGGTAGATCCACTGATCAGTGTTTTTATGTCTTAAAGGAAACTGTCAATTTTTATCTTAGTAATCATAGTCCGGTATATGTCTGCTTCATTGATGCCAGTAATGCTTTTGACCGTGTAAACCACTGGGTCATTTTTGAAAATCTTATTATACGTGGCGTTCCTGATAATGTTATCTATTTATTGTGGCAGTGGGCATATGTCCAGCAATTTACTGTCAAATGGGGTTCGTCTTTTTCTTCATATTTCTGTGTAACCAATGGTGTCAAACAGGGTGGGTTGTTGTATCCAGCCCTTTTCTTGGTCTATATGCATGACTTGAGTGTCTCTCTTTCTGAAACAGAAGTAGGATCTAATGTAGCTGGTACCGTTATTAATCATCTGCTATATATATGCCGACGATCTTTGTTTGATGTGTCCATCTCTTAATGCTTTACAAATACTAGTAGGCATAGTGTAATTCATTCTCTCGTTCACACGATGCTATGTATTATGTTAAAAATACAGTATGTATGTATTTTAAGCCTAAGAACTTTCATTCCTTTCAACCTTTTAGGGTTAAACAAAAATATGGTCAGTATGCGTGTGATGTATAACAAATCTTTTAGATGGCTCCTTAACTATAGAGTCGGCTGTAGCGCTAGTTGCATGTTCTCCATAAACAATGTGCCATCTTGGAAGTAATTCATAGGTCTGTCTATTCTTTCAAAACCAGACTCTAATTGTGTGATAACATCCTTGTGGAAACCATTCTCAATTGTGATGTTTTCATATTCTCCAAGATTTTTAAACATTGGAAGAATATTTTATATAGTCATTAATCAATATGCTTAAGGAAAAAACATGCA